>JAQGAF010000282.1:0-60054 GCA_034687865.1 Kryphioiulus occultus
TCGTTTCATGGGTGGGGGGGTGGAACGAAAAAGCAAAAAAGGAAACATTATGACAGCTAGGACAACTGTCATTCTTGTATACTAGACAAGTCGGGTTGAAAGATAAATATTTTGTGCATATTTGGAGCAGTATAAGTATGAAGTATATGCATGTAATCAACATTTTCCAAAAAGAAGAGCCCTAGAAATCCCATAGCACTAATTTCTTGACGTGAACCATATGCTATGAATCCCTCTCCTCACTGGTGTGTGTTTTGGCTGACCACATATTAAAATTTTGAAGCAGCGCCAAATTTAAATCGTCACATTATTACTGCATCACAAAATTAACAAACAAAGTATGCTCAGTAACAAAATTAATTTGATAAAAACAACGATGCAGCTTTCTGCAGTAAAAACAAATGTACCACTATTTAATCGTATAAAGCAACAATGTAAGATTTTAGGAAGGCGCACGGACATTTCTTGAATCGAATATGGTGCTGAGTGTGAATGTCATTAGTACGTGGCCAACCGCCCTGTTGATCTATAGGATCCTTCCTCAACATGACACATTCAAGAGAAATTATTTTCAAAGGCTGCTAGTCCTGCATCTGCATATTTGATGGACTGAAATCTACGTTGCACTCTCGTTTTTTTTTCCCTTTTTATCTCGTTTCCGGGGTCCTTTGCAATGCAACTCTTTTCTCTTTCAAGCGATGGCGTTTTCCAATGAACGTTTTCTGTCATTTGGCGTCGACAAATAGCCCAGTCCCAACATGACAGCACAGTGATAGGAAAACGTACGCTCAGGGATTAAAGATGTTACATTTCAAAGATGCACTTGACAAGAAGAAAGCTCCAATAACACACCAATATCATTTTAAATAGCTCTCTCCCTCGCCTTCCACATCCTGTCTACTTAGAATATGCACTAGGCCTGGCAGGCTTTTTCTCAGCCCTGCTCTACATGCATGCATCGCTATAATTTCATCATTTTCATTAATAGAGAAACAATTTCTTAATGTTTTTTTTAATATTTCGCGAAGGCTCCTACTAAAACACGTTAAGTGGCACTTATCTCCACGCATAATATGCCCCTTAAAAGGTCAGTGAGAGGCAATCTAGCAAAACACAGCATCAAAACGTGTTTACTTATTTATGTATCATTTAGCTTCATGTGAACGTAAGAATATAATGTTAGTACATACAGTATAATGAGCGTTCATACCGTATAAAGTCGTTAACCAAGGGGGAAATATCCATCTAGATAAATATTAAAATGACGGATTAACGCGTCTTCTGTTAATTTTTCATTTCAGTATTGCTTAAAATTAGATTAGAGCTTCGCAATTGTTCATCTTTCATCAAGCAATTTCAATAATTCTGTGAAATTCCAAGAACAGAAGTAAGAAATTAGACGAAATCTAAGCGTTTATGCAATGAAAACATACCAAATCAAGCATTATAGTTCAATGTTTTTAATAAAGTTGATGCTGATGATCAGGAATTTTCAACTGTGATCAAAAGATGGCAATATCAAAAAAGCTACTTGCATAACCATATACATGTAATCTACAGTATTTAAACTTGCAAAAGTACAAGTATGCTCCATTGTAGCTTCATAGACAATCACAATGTTGTACGCCCACATATTCAACATGTTTATAAATTTAACAAGTCATTTAATTAATGATGATCATATCTGTGGAGAATGCGTGTATCAATGCATGCACTGATGCTCATATTGATAACACGATCTGATTTGGCATTTAGTGATGATCTAGGCAAATGTATTGATCCACTCAGGATAACATTTAAGAGTTGTGGATCGTCCAAAACTTTGGAGTCAACCACCTGTATGCAAATTCGCGAAATCTATTTCGGTTTACTGAGTTTAAACGTCTGAAAATGTGGCAGTGATCTCCATTTCTACCGTCGTTTCCAAAAAATGCAAAGTAGCGACAGCGCTAAACCTATTTGCTTGCCAACTGCCTTCGATGAACGTATGGTGAGTGATTGACGAGCCAACACAAACATCTCAAAATTCATAGCCCAAAGCTCGACCGCAAATAAACGAGCCGTTTTCTTACGATTTTTATTCGGCCCCTTCTGTTCACTCACTCCATTTTCCTGCGTACACTATAGTGCGAATCCATGCGCAACGCATTGCCTTAGTGCAGGCACCCACTTACTCAACGTCTGCACATACAAGGCCCTGTGTATGCCTATGATATTGCCACGTTTTTTAGATGCCATTTCACAAACAAAATCAATTCTTCTAGGCTGGCTAAATGTGCTTTTGTCATTTGTCATGTATGCAAAAGTAATCTCCACAAAGAGCTTCAACCTTCATTTCATCGCTGAAATCTTCAGTCGAGATTTTTTCTCAATTTCATTTCTTTTTTTCTGCCTTTTATCCACATTTGCCTTTCTTTCTTTTACGTTTTGAAAGTCAAATTGTTGCTTGGCGCAATACAGGCGCCTGTGCAGAAAATCCAACATTTGAAACGTTATAAATGAGAATGCAGATATAATCAAATAATGGCATATATATATATATATTTTAAAGGATATGAAACAATGGTTTAGTGTGAAGGCAGTCTGGATCACGAACGTCTGCCATTCAGATGAAAATATAACAAACATAAGACAAGCTCGATTTTTTGGGGTGAAAAATTAGTCCATGCAGGAAATTGTAAACAAAAGTATTTAAATGCTTTTTCACGATTAAGGCGTTTCTGTTTGATGATCCTCACGTGTGACGATTTTAGGCGAATGAACAGAACGTGTAACAAAACATTTCTTACTATCACAATGGTGACTCCTATTAAAACGAGAATCATTTCCGATACATTTACAAACATCATTCGGGCGTGGGTTATCCGAGGTCGCACCATCCCTATATTTTTTTTCTAGAAGAATTTTGATTAACTTTCCAAAAAGCTCAAAACGAAATTTTATTATAAAATAAGGTAGTTGCAGTATAATTAATAGTACCAATAAGGAGTTATTTTTCCTCAGACGATGCAAGTATGAGTTAAATTTTAGTTTTAGTTAAGGGATATTTAGACTATAAGCATTTTCAAGTCATGTTATGAAACGCGAATGACTCTGCACCTTAAATATGTTTCCATTCCACGTGAGTACGCAAGTTAATGAAAAATTCATAAAAAAGGGCGCTTTCAAACGTTGCATGAAAGAATGAAGTTTAATTTTACTTAATTTGGTTTAATTACGCCTTCATAACAAACCATAATGACGAGACTATCAATTAACTCATGTCAGAAAAGCAGCAAATAAACCTCTTTTCGTCAAATAATTGGAATTTATGACGTCGTGCTTCATTTTTGTTAAAAATGAGCCCGACAATTTCCCATTTGGCGCAAATCCTGGCGATGCATTAATTTCTAACGTTATAGACGTGTGCTATAAGCTGCATGTATATTGCTTCCATCTATTTCCCCATTCGCATAGAACATCATAAAGCTAAAGCTCAACTTTTAAACTTAATGTTCTTATTTCCACAAAGTAATCTTCGAATTATTAATGGTGTGCCGCGTTATTCACTTTTCTATTACAGTATATCATAAATAAGATGCACCTACATGAATTTCGCTTATAATATTTCGACAAGAATAAATCGGAATTTTTCAGGTACTAAGTACAGAATATTTGAGTTAGTCTACATCTGATGAAATTCAAGTACCATCACATGTATAAATAGATATTCGCAATATTTAACATGTATATATGCAATGTACACAGACCAATCGAAATCAGAATTGCTTGTCATCTCTTGATTTTTGTGCTAACCAACAATTAGCAATGCAATATCCATTATTGAGTTGTTGAATTTTCCTGACTGTGAAAAATTTCCCCTGACTTTTCCAGGTTTTCCAGGTCAAGGGCAACCTACAGTATTAGCATTTAACTACGTTTTTGGCGTACAACTTTTCAATATGTGCATTCGAGCAGTTGTTAAAACGTAACGCATTGTGGGTCACCATTCACGATTTCGAATGTATTTTTTAAAAGTATAAAGTTGTTCATTACTCATGGAAAGGAGTGACTTTGCTCCTGAAACTTTAAAAGACATGAAATGTCAGGTGAATAGAAGATGGGTACTAAATTTCAGCCCTTTAGGACGCCGGTAAGTCGGTTAAAATGATTTCTTATAAAGGTCATAAACAGTCAGAGATGAAACACGATAACGTAATATCAAGTTTGTTAAAAGGGAACAAAACGGCACAGCACAATGATATAGCCTCTATTATATAGAGCTATCATAACTAAGGTGGAGATTATCTGTGGTCTCATTTCATATAATGAAAATCACAGCACCTTACTTTGGCAAGTTAGTTAACTACGTTTATCTTTCATGTTACGGATTACCCAAGTTAAATTTGGCTTCCCATAAGCGACACTTATACTTAACTATTTCTGTGAGACACGACAAAACTTGTTTATTTATTCGTCACTCGTAAAGTCCGAATAAAATCATGGCAGTTAACATTTCAAACAAGACGGAAAATGTAATCGTAACTTAAACCGTAACGAATGTTTATTAGGTGGACAGATGAGGTTAGACATGAAATAGGCTCGGCTTAAGCAAATTAAAGTTTTCAAACTGGGTTCGGTATCCAATGGCGTCCATTGCGGTTTGCCGTCCATTTGGTGGACAAACACGCTCACAATGGCGCAGCATATGTCAAAACTAAAGTCGCCCGTAATGTCTCTATGCCAACATTTAATGTTCCGGTTTCATTGCTGGCGCTCCGGCATTTCATAACCACAGAGACATAAAATTTGGCGATTAAGGCTTTTCGCTTGTCACTAATCTAATTAATTTCCTAATTCCAAAAGTGTCTTCATTCAGACAACCGCATTTCGCTGTTGATTTATGCTTACAATTGAAGTGGACTAAACCCATCCTAACCACCACGTAGTTATGCGGACCGGAAAGAAAATTTCCATAAGAGATTAACTGCATTCAAGATGTCAACATGCCGTTGGCGGCAATCACTTCTGCTCTTTAATTAGTCTTATTGTCTTAACATAAATTAACCATACGATTCTGGAAAGCTATCCGTCACGGTCATTTTCATTGCATTTAACTGTTTAATAGCTTTCAAGCACATTTCGCTAAGTGGGTAAATAAAACTTGACCTGTATGCCAAGAAAACGCTTTATTATTGATGTCTAGTAGATTACATGCTCAAGAATAAATGGTCAATAGCTAGGTCGTAACTTAGCGATGTAGCACACAACGGTTTCAGGAACGAGATAATTTGCATTTAAAATACATGTAGTTGGTTATTAATATATTCATGTATGCAGATATTTTAAATGCAAACGTGATGTTGTTTTCTCAGAAATATAATGGTTAGCCTACTTAATCAGGTATTAGAACGCTTTAAGGTTTTGAATAATAACAAAGTTGTTGAAAAATGGAGAATTCTCAGCATTTTCCTATAATGCATTTAAAATAACTTGTTGAGACGTTATACTGGCACTTAAAATTGCATAAACAAAATGCAATTTTTGTTACATTATATTCACTATACGTGTACATCAAATAGTCATAACTCTGATAACTATTTCCGAAAAACAATAGCAACATAATACTACCGCCATACTATATGTAGAAACAAAACATCTTGGCCAGTACATATCAACATACACTAAATTAAATAGAGTGAAATATTTGTTTGAACTTATCTAGTGTTGATGTACATGTATAATATTGTATCAAGGATTGTATCAGGAGTAGATAATCCTCCTGGTACAGTATGTGCTCATTATATTTCAGAACGTAGTGTTATAAAGTTAACATCGTGCAAGATAAAACACAGGTTTTGAAAACATAAGCCGCAGTACATCTGTTAATTCCTATCATGCAGACCTACTTTGTTATTTCGTTACAAAGACATATCGCCTCAATCTTTTACTTTGCAATTCAAAATGCAACATACGTGCGTGCGAGCCCATAGGAGCATTTTAAATTTACAGAAGAATGTTTGCTGGCAAGCTACTTTTCACACGACTTAAGGCAAAGTGAAAATTTCCCCATTTATTTGCCTTTTCTCCCTTACATGTAATTTCTTCTCAGACATGAAATATTTGGCTTAATTTGAAAAATGCTAGAATTTACTTCGTTTCGTTGCCTTTATTCTAAGTCAGGCAAGCCTCTTTACGTTGGGCATGAGCAAACGTGGCATTTAAAAAAAATACGATTACATTTTAAAAATAAAACTTGATGTGCAAAAGGTGAACACGATTCTTGAGTATTGTGAACAATTCGCCATGTTCTATACGGTCACCTGGTCCTGTGTATTCGTAAACATTAAATATTCATTACATGTATTAGTGATGAATCCGTATTTGAGTATTCAGCGAATTTTAATCGTTATTACATACATGTATGAGCAGTTTCCCAAACATAAAAGAGGCCGTACTTTACAATTCCTTCTTAACTATCTCAACGACCTGAAATTTACTAATACTGTACATTTCAAAAACTGTCACAAAAACATATTTCAAGTTAGCATACTCTACCATCGTCAGTAGCAGTTTATTAAATCTCCACCAAGTCCAACATAGAAATTGGCTAGGTCGCCCAAAAATATCGACTGAATAATGATAGTTCACAGTTGCCCCCCATCCGGAGGGCATGCCTAGAAAACAGAGGTGCCCAACTTCGCAGGTTTCAGGGTTCTGTATATAATGATAGTATCAGCTGCATTGAGCATCTATGATTGTAGGGAGGATTGCCACTTCCTGTGATAAATGATGTTCACCAACTCCATTTTGCTAAGGAAACTATCGGTTCATCAGCAGTTTGAGCAATTCTCAATAGACTAGTCCTAAGGGCGAGTTTTAGTCACAGAATTAAACACAGCCCACATTTTATCAGCAACTGTTGTGCAAAATATTTGCAGCGAGGCTGGATGTGGCTTACATATATAATGCTCATTTCATTTCAGATAGGGAAAATCAATTCATGCATAAATGAAAGTACGCGACGTAACACGTGACTAGCAAAATATGAGGATGCAAACATGCAGGGTGACGCAAAAACCTCCATTGGCATCACTTTTCCAACATCTTTATCAATAAATTGTAAGTAAGTATCGCAGTAGTAGCATTTAAAACCTCACAGTAACTCGGTTGCAGTTGTGGTCAAACAGTAACATTTTACTCCCTTAGAAAATGTCAAACCCAAGACAATACCACAGTTGTAACTTTGCAGTGTAAAACGATCAAGCGCAGTTGGTCGAGTTTACTTGAACAAGAAATGTGTGTACACATTAGTGTAGCCCTGCTCCAAATGTGCACATCTTACTTAAAAGTTACTTAAATGTGCACATCTTACTTAAACGTAATCGCTGGCAGTAGAGTTGAATAACACCTACTGTATGCTACTTGTTGGATTTTACAAGCTTTTTGTGTGGTTGTGATTTTGGTTCATTTTGTGTTGGTTCAACTTAACCCAACCTAAACTAACCTAACAATGTAATGTCTGGTTTATGTGCCCCTAACCTCCAGACAAACACTGCCAGCCATAACTTAAATCTATTAGGAGAAGCTTGCGTTCTCAAAGCCCATGCCCCAAATGTGCTAAAAAATAAATAAAACAAATTTGAAAGAATAATTTCTGACCGATTTTGGGACAATACTAAAGTAAAATCAGAAATATACATGTGTTTGAACACAAGCAAAAGACTACTTTACCTGCCCCTGTCGATCAGGCAATCACTGCCAACCTATTAGCTATTAGGCGCAGTACAGTTTCTCATATATGTAGTTCCTGCTCTAACTTATCCAAATTTAAAAGGATGAAATCTGACGGCTTTTGGAGCAGATACTACACTAAAATTGAGGTAGAAATATATTTGGGACACACGAAATAGACTTAAATCCAGGACTACAATATCATAACGTATTGACATCTTAATTGGTTCGGTCAATTACCACTATCCACTATGTAACATTTGTCAATAACTACAAACCGATTTACATGCCGTACACATTCCCAAATGCAACAATGACCACAAGAAGATGTGTCGGCCACCTAAACGATACATGTATACCTGACAAGCAGGTATAATCATCATTGTATTTTCTTGAACCGAAAACGTGATTTAGCAGAGAATACGTTTGCTCATCGCTTATTCGTGTATTTAGCTGGCGTTAATTACAGTTCAAAATGCACGACTGGAGCATTGAAATGTAGATTTGGTAGACGTGATTTGTGAATACGGAAGTAAGAGTAGAGAGAATTATTCGCGATATAAAACCTCTCAACGATGCACCCAATTTCAATGTAATTACATATTAGCCTAGAGCGTAAGCATTATGTTACATTTAGATGTTCAAACGGATAAACAAAAATTTGCATTATTAAACCACTACACATGCAATTCTCCCACCTATCCACCACCCCAGCCCTCTCGTCAGCCACCATACTCCCCTAATAAGTCAGAAGAGCATTACAGCATTAGAGATGAAGCAAGAACGCACTCAAAGTATTAAATCTCAAAATGTGGCTTATCTAGGGTCTAGGGACAATCAAGAAACCAAATTGCTTAACCAAAAGGTGTCAGTTCTGGTGCAGCTTATTTTCGAAAAAATAAAATCCGCTTGATGTTACACAAATCGATTGTGAGAACAAGGTGGTCAAAACGCAACAATTGACATTGCTGTGAAGCAATCAATGTAGAGCATCAGATTGCGCATTGTGCAGCAGGAGAGTGCATTTCCAAATTTTGCATTACAAAGTAAGCACAAATCCGAGAATAGGAGGCGCAGGGCTACAACAAGAATAATCCGTTTTTCCAATGCCATCTTTCTAGTTAATTTGCAATGTCACCGTTTTTAATCTCTATAATTACTTCATCGAGAGAGTACGTAAGTAATAGGATTAAAGTAGTCTTCTCGAATGATGGCCTAATAATTAATCAAACTAAATTGGCGTCTCATATTAATTAACTCTTTACGAAAATCAGTGAACGAAGAAAAACATGGCCGAAGGGTCTTTAAATGCTGGATGCACCCAATATGAAAACGCGTATTAAGAGGAGGCATCATTTAACGCTTGAAAACAGGCATTTTTAACCAAGTTTTGCCAAAATATGACTTTTCAGACACTTCTCAGAACGAAAAACTCAAGATCAATAATCTATTAATTGCTTAGTCTGCCCAACATTTCGTCCAATAGATGCTTGTTAATTACATATAGATCGATGTATGCTAGAAACACTGTTACTAGTACCTACTACTGATGAAAATCATGTTTTTATTGCAATTATTATTATTTGCGATAATGCGTAAGTCTTAATTTTGGGAGAAATACAATTTTCGAAGAATGGCTTAAATATGATTTTAGTTATTTTTGTTCTGAATCTGTAAACACAATAAATTATAAGTAAAATACAGGGTAGACCACGGGGATGATGGGGGAGGTATTTACGAGGGGCATTGCATCAAACTGCAACTTCGCAAAATCAAAGAAACATAAGGAAAAATTGTTGCTTTTTTGTTCCGATAAATCTAGTCCAGGCAATCGATGTCATTCTTGGGCAATTCTTATTTGGGACATCTGAAAAAGGTTTGGATTTTTTTTCAGCATGCTGCAGATATCTGGTGCCATCTATCACAGGCTGGATTTCGGATGCAAATGCATCAAATGTGTATATGCATATACGAACCCAGAAAGAAAATTAAGGCAAAAAATCGTGCATTTCCTCGGAAATTCATATTTCATCTGGTGACCCTGCATCCAAGGTTTGGTATCTTTGAGGTAGAAATCTTTGCCACCAATCATCAAGTGGGTTTGGTGACAGGCAGATTTAAGAGTGATTGATCGTGTGGGAGAATTATTGAACTGCTTCATCAGTTAGGAGACTTTAGGGAGTTTCGGTCGGTTTTCTATAGCTCAAGAAAATTCGATATGTTGGCCATTTATCATAAGGAGAGGGACCCCCTTCTTCCCTCTATGCAAAACTATGCTTTTGTAAGCCTATGGAGTTCGCGTTTCCCTTTTATGAATCTCTTATATATATATTTTAATAAATCATAGCTATAAATATATAAAGTTGCAAATGACAGGAAAATCTAATAAATACATCTGCACAAAATCAATGCCTCAAACGGATGGATCTTGCCAGAGCCAATGCCTTCGAACAGTTCCAAACTCCATACAGAGCAGGCATTTGCCATCCAAAGGGTCGCCATCATGAGTAACGAAATTAAGCTTATAACCGTATACTATAATAGGCCCCTAAAGTGTTAACCTCATAAACAGAAGTGACGCCCAAATTGCTTAATTTAACAGTGTATTATGAGTTTACAACTTACGAATAAACTATAATTCATGAAACAAATTTAGAATACCACTGGCACTACACCAAATACCTACTTGGATATTGCAAAATTTGAAGCCATCATCAAATTAATACTGTAAATTGTCAACAATCGACTTAAAACGATCACGAATTCATGCTGTACTTGGCAAAGTGGTTCATTCATTATCTCCCATTGTGACAAAATCGATTAATTGTTAAATCATCACAAGCGCCAGCCGTTATTCATATTTATCTAATCAAAGATTTCCCAAAGAGAATTGCAACAAATTGTCAACCAACACGTGATACAACAGAAGTTCTTCCACTGCTATATTATTCTTCCATTAGAGAATTCAAGAATACAAAATATCACTTTTGTAACCAAAGCGATCTCTCCAAAGATCTGGATTCGTGAACGAAAATTTGATTTCGCCAGAAATTAAGTTAACAATTATGGCCCATAGAGTGCGTTCAACTGTGCATGAGATAACTGGCTATGCTAAGGATGAGAGATGCTGAGGCTTCGCAATTCGGATAACATGTAAGTGAGAGAATTCCTAGTCTCAAAGCAGGTTTAATTGTCAATTAGAATATCACCAGAGTCGGATAAAAATGTTCCCTTTATGAGGGAACAAGTGCCATTTTAACATTTAGAAAGTAAGCTTATACTGTTAACACTTAAGTGTGGATATTTAAAATTCGGCAATGTTCAGTAATTTTGTACTTTTTTGTAGTTTACTATTCTATGGGCTCTGGACGTGACCTACATGTAAGCTAGACCTGTATTTGCTCAGAAGAAAAATTCGTAAACATACAGAGAAACAAAGATTGATATGTTAAGGGTTTCGAATTATTGAAGTAAGTTAGCTCATTAGGAGTTTCAGGGCCGTACTTTTTGATATCGGATAAGGGTGGGACAGAATGAATTAGACTATATCATTAAACGCATTGTATCGCGAAAACGATCACTTCAATGGTTATTTTGACCACTGTGGTATGTCCATTTCACGTCACAAATCGTTGAACACGTTACAAATAGCTTAATGAACGATTAAAAGAAAATTGTCCCATTATGCCAAACCCACGATACCTAAACTGACCGACCTGCAGCATTTTCAAAAAAGGAAAGCCCTAAAGCTCCTGTTGCACGATCTTCCCACCATGAGCCATATTCTAAGAACCCTCTACACTTTGGTGTTTTCGCAGGTCACCTATGAAGACCCATATCTAAATCAACTAATTTCTCATGAATTCCCCGAATTTCATTTTCAACTTTCCTGAATGTGCCCTGGCTTTTCATAATGAAACAGCAATTTTAGACCAGTTTTTTTTAAAAGATTGGCAGTTCTTTATTACTTTCTTCTACACCTTGTAATTCTCTTGATTTTCGTATAATTAATAACTAACTTCATGTATCTAAATTGTAAGTGCCCATGTTTTGTAGAATTTTCCTAACTTTTAAAACCATATTCCCTGATTTTTCCAGTTTTCCTGGCAATTTCTGGATTTCCATGTCTGGAGGAACCCTATAAGTGATGTAAGCTTATTCATCCGACAGTTTTTTCAAAACCACAGAACGAGGTGGGCGACAGAATATCATTTTTCTCAGCAAAGGCACGTAAACAAAGCCGTTGAAGAAAATCCCACGTTGTTTTTCTTTAATTTCGCCCATGCTCCGCAGCACGTTTTCGCATTTGAAGTTGGTGTAATTTCATTGCCACCACCAATCTATATTAGACCATTTTCTGTGGAGCGCCAACGTGGGCGAGGGAGATTGCTTTCACATCACCTGCAGATATAATTTCGCGAACAATTCATCGTGCCAATTCGCCATCGTAATGTCATATGTCGCCAGTTGTGCCATAACGACGACACCGATGACGTGTCAACAAATCCCCCAGTCTAATGTCCCACAAATAAAAATCAAACGTGTTTGTGTGGCTCTGACAATAAATAATACTAATCTATCACCGAGATGCCCGTCTGCCCAACTTTTATTGTCATCCTGGCGAATTATGTCCCAAACACGACAAAATAAAAACTCCCCTCTCGCATTGTGGCGCTAAGTGAAACCCACTGAATCCGTGCGTCTTTTCACTTTTATCCAAATTACAGAGCAGGTGTAAGGTAGCAGCACGGTGAAAATTGTTGCCACAATAATAATAGCCCATAGTGGTCATATTCCGGTTATGGCAACCAATTATGTTATTTGCTCGCCAGCCATATACCGGAGAAGGCACTGTTCCCCAATGACACCTAATGCAACGTCGCTGCGTGACCAGCCACCATTAACTGGATCCGAGCAAAATCCATACGAAATCTATGTGTTCACACCTCATTTCTCATCCTCCGTACTTACTTTTCAGATTAAAGTGAATATATGACGAGAGATAAGCACCGCCATATAGACCCGGATTTGGCGAGCAATGTTCGTGCTTGGAGGTGAAAAATACTTGGTATAGAAGAAAACAAACAGGTGTACATGTAAACGAAATATGCTTGATGAGAACATGTGTGGTTATCTAAGCCAATTGATATGTGGTTTATTTTCATCTGAGCTAAGATGTCATTGTGTCATCTGTTCACATCTGGCCTGAAAACTGAAAACTTGCTTGGGCCCCATCAAATGTAATGTAGCAGGGAATGCCTTGGGTGCATATGCGGACATCAGTAAATGCAAATAAAAAATCGATATGCCACATCAAGATAGGTCCAAATATGGATTATTTTGATGGCGACACGCCTGATTTGCATTAAACTGAAGAGATGACGGGCATTTCTAGAAATACTGTACCGGTAAATTTGGATACGTATGGATTTCAATATAATACACGCCAAATATGTCAAAACATGTTTAATTTACGACATGTTCACTAGTGTTATTTCCCAACTGCATTCACATACAGCTGTATGTGTCTCGTTTTCCATCATCTGTGTTAGTAAATTTCTTGGTCGCATCTACTGTAAATATAGTGAGGCTACACGATTATTAGTACTACGACCATTATACGAGCAGTAATCAGTATTACTGTTGGCATTTGTTAAACTTGACAGTAATGTATGACCCCACAATCGGAAGAAATTGGTCACTGACAAGCGTGTGAAGCTGGAGTGGTTGGTTCCTTTAGTGCGTATCTCCGTAACTATAAATACTTTTTAAATTATCCATATCACCAAGTATTAGCCAATGTAATCAGTGTTAAATATATCAGTCAGTATTAGTTAGTAAGGGCTAAGCATGCATTATTTATTCCAGCATTAAATTCAGCACGTTGAAGTACAGTAACAAGACTTGGAAAATAAATTCATTACACTTCACATCCCCTATTTTAGGAGGTCATTGAAAAATTGCTGATGATATAAAATTCACGAAAGCAGTTAGGAGTGGAGGGTTTTTTCGCGCATCCCCTCTTTGTCTTCAACACTCCATCCTCGAACTGACCGCCGGTCAATTTTTTTTTCAAAGACCATTTATTTTGCAAACTGCGTTGGACCTACATCAGTAAAGTCGTGAACTACTGACATTCAATAATCACATAAAGGCAGCGAACCTGCCATTCTCGTCCAATGTGTATATTTTTCAGCCCAGCTCCATCCATATACATCACTGGTAGAGTGAGCCGAGTGTTACCCTTCAAGGCATATAAGCAGTGGGTATTGGGCATCTACATTTTCTGTCCAAGCACTTGAAAACACATGGATACACATCCGGGGCAGTAAGGTGAAACGATTTGTCACCATTGGAATCACCGTCGGTTGTCACTTGGACAGTAAAAAAGACATGGATTGTCGATGGGGGAGAAGCGGGACGACAGACGATACATAATCTTATTTGACATTACCAACAGTACATCAATGGCCAATAGCCATGCAGCGATTGGCCACTTTTCGAAAGCAAACTTAATATTTATCGATTTTGTCATTACCCTGCACTTTTTTTATTTCGGTCAGGAGACCATTTTGCCAATTTGGTAGAGGTTAGTTCTAAAAAATCGCAGTATCTGGAAATCCATGGCCACGTAGGCCTGAGCAATGGAAAATCGGGATTAAATAAGTCTGCATAAGGTATTCTGAAATACACGTGTAAACTGCATGGCGAAAAGCGAGGGCATTATTTAACTGGCAAAAACCCTGTCAACATTATGGCGGTTGCTGGATATCTGAAATGTGCTGGATATCTGGATTTTTTGCAATAATATTCCACATTTTTACTCAAAATGATAAAATAATTTTGTCCATCAAATAATATCTATATCAACTGATAGAAGCAAATCCTCATTTTCAAACTAGCCTAATATAACCTTCATCAAAACCTGGGGCATTTGTGGTACATAAAAGTTATAAGAAATAAACTCTTGGATCCCTTCAGCTAAGGTGTATCGAATTTGGCTGGGGGAATATTAAAATGAATGACAAAAATTGCCCAAAGGGAACATGACTTAACTATGACCACAAGAACATGAACTTATTACATACACTGCTCATGTAGAACAAGTAATCACTATGTGCCCACACTGTAAATCAAAAATGAACATGTAGAACATGAAAGTGCATAAACATTAACCACAATATCTGAACTCAAGTGACCTTAAGAGAAAATATGTGCTCCATGGTGATCTGAGGATATCCACAAATTTTATAAATAAATGGAAAAAAATAGAACACTTTGAAAGAAACCACATTAATTTCCTAAATCACATTCTGAAAGTATCCTTAGAGCATTTTGAGGTAGAGCACATAACAGCTCATGTGTTCTGGTGGTATATTTTTTCATACCTTTTAGCATTAAAAGATTATGCTCAAAATAAATTTCAATTGTTTTAGATCACCTTTTCAGAGCATTCAGGGTTTACCATTTGTGGCAAGGATTGTGACATAAATCTCCATACTTCATATTGGGGACACCTTTCAAGAGCATGAAGTCATTCAGCAGATCACATAACATACTTTGATATGATCTATATTTGTGGGAAATTGCGATTTAAAAATGCCTGCTTTTAGTGTTCTTAAGGCGACTTTTCGATTTACAGTGCAATATTGGTTAAATTGCTAATTTTTGAATGTACATGTATGAAAGTATCCCCACGCATATAAGGATAGCACAAGATTTTTATAAGGAAACATTCATCATCAAAAAAAGACTATTTTTGCCACATTTCAGGCATATAAACCAAGAAGAGGTGTTATTTCCTTTAATACAAACAAGTACTGTATACAGTGCATACAATGTAGCTCAGGTTGATAACTTGTATCCGAGCACGTTAGTGCGTTATTTTGCTGACAAAAACTGTCTTATTATACGTTGGATCCGAAAAAACCATGGAAAAGCCTACACTCCTCCTTCCTTAATTACATACTTTTGTAAAATGTATGAGGTTACTTTTGATGCTTATTTTTGTACACATTTATTAATGTATTCATCATACAAGCCTGCAAATGGGGGTGTCTATTCCTCTCTACGTTTTCGCTCGCTTTCCTTGCTGCTAATTATTGTCGACACCAAAGTTAAACAGGCTCGCACGTTGCATTATAGATGCTTAATTTCTGCTCAGACTCTATTTATTTTTGTCAATTTTTTTTCACCACTTCCATTAACTCGTTAATTTTCTACTTCATCCAATCTTTTTCTCGCGAGCTATAACGAAATTTAAAAGACATTATCAATACATTTAGGGGTTGTACAGCGAGGGATAATCTCCAATTGAATTAGTTTGCGCATTAAAAGCCAGCGTTTTTTTAATATCTTTCAAACACGATGCAATTTGGAAACATCTCCTGCGCCATCAAAGAGGCCTCTACGTGCATGCAACCGAAAGATAACATGCAACACTTATTAAGGAACATCTAAAAAATAAAAATCTAGCTGTTGCGCGAAAGCTTTCTCTCTAAAATTATCAAAGATGTGCTGCATACCGTACGTGTACACTTAAAAGAAACGATGTAAACATGGTGCTTGAAAACGTGTCATTAAAAGTTAATAACAGGTTACTGAGACTGAGACGAAATATACCGTAAAGATATAATGACGTACAGCACACGTAATTCAACTAACAAGTAAAAGGTATTGGTTTGATTTCGGAATAACACACCTTCTAAGTTTTGTTTTATTTGAAATCAAGATATTTTGTCGTTTAATTCATCAGTAGCATTTTCGGTATTAGAAATACAAATCATATTTATTTTAGTAAACAACTGAAACTAATTCAATTATTTTAAACTGATCTGCATTTTAAATAGTTCAAAAAATGATAATAGGGTGACGTGCTACACAAATGCTGAAACCCATACTGTTTTTCTCAATAAAAATTGCTTATGGACATAGGCCAACATTCCCTAATTGGGCAACATTTATACATGTATATCCATAAATGAACTGACATGCAGCATAATGTGACCAAGCCAGAAAGTGACACAGAAAATTCCACCAAACAAGTCATTTACAAAAATCTTTGGAATATGCAGTTGTCACAAAACTTTAGACAACAAGCAAATTCATCGTCTTGCTTCAGACTGAAAATTCGAAAGAACCCGTGACCATTTTGCAGACATCATGCTTCAAGATGGAAGTATTTTTATGTTAAATATTGTTGCAGTGTAAATTGAGAAGTCAATGTGTTGTAGCTAAGGCGATTTTTTACCTATAATTTGTTATCGTTTAGGTCGACTAGTTTAGCTTTCATCGACTTTACAAAAACTCCTTTCATGCATTGCATGAAAGAAACTTATGTTTCTACGTGGCTCCTTTGCCGATATCCAGCGCATTAAATTCCGTCTATTACCCGCAATTTCCATAATGTCTGGCGACATGAATTTGTTTCCTTCCTGGGATTCGCCGCCGCCCCGAAACACCTTTCATGTAAATCAAAATAAATATGTTAAAAGTGTTTATCATCCTTTAAAATACCCCAAAGATTAACATTAACAGATTAGAATATCAATGTTGCGAATCGAATACGAACAGGAAAAAGCAGGAAAAAAGGCAGGAAGGCTGTTCGCTATAAGCGATGTTTTCTTTGCGTATGCGTACGTCTCTTCTCATCTATAGAGTGTTTTTCTAAGACCCAACCAGTCTAAAGTTTCAAAGTAAATATTGGGGCTAAAAACATCTTTTTATGTCTTTGGTGTTCGAAGTCTCGTCGCGAGCGCCTGAGTCTTATCGAGTGTTGGAAATTTAATCTGACTCCATTAAATCGCGCTGTTTTACGAGATCCGATTTCTGCTTTAAGGTTTTATTCATAGATGTTGTTTCCACTTGTCAACAGACAATGATCGGCTTTCAAGAAATGTATTTTCGCCTACAACAAACGCTTCTGCTGAAAAAAACCAGGCTAGAGCTGTCAAAAATTACGAAGCACTCCAATTTAAGAGATGTGCATCGCTCGGAGGCTTCTTATTTGAATATTAAATAAATTTGCTTTTCTGTTGAATATATCCCCTCTGTTGCTCTTACCCGCCATCGCTCCATATGTATACGGGGAAATCTGCTGTCATCGAATAATAGCAAATAGCTGCGAAATACATATATGTCAGGAATGAAAATCCGCCTTAGTTTCTGAATAGGTGTCGATGGAGATTTCAAGCTCAAAAGGAAATGACGAATGAAATTCGCGAATGGAAGGATATTGATCAGATCATCCCTGAATACATTTCGGCATTAATTCAACGCGCGCCTATCAAAGATACACAACGAAAGATTAAAGTTGTCAAATGAAAGGAAAAAGGAGTTTACATGAGCAATAATCTTGCGTTCTCCAAAGATGACAAGGGGATGAGGTGTTTGCTGTGCAGAGCAAACAAGTCCCCAAAAACACATTTTGTCGACAATATTTGGTAGAAAGCAGACATTTTATTCCGATTTACATACAGCGCATGCCAACTGTTTAATTATTTGCATTCTTGGTAACATACACATGCTAAACGACTGTCAACCACGCACAGGTGAGATGGATTACCCACGAAGTCCCTGGGAGCCTCCAAAACGATTTTATTGGAATTAGATTGAATTTTCGGACCTGTCCAATTTAACCACTCAACATCGCATTGTGAATAAAATTCGTTTGAAGCTCCTTTGAGAATTAAATCACAAAATATTAACCAGATGCAAATGGGCCAAACGAAACGAAATCAACAGAACTGTTTAATTAGATTGTGCAAAGTTCTATTCTGAAAAAAATTTCAAAGTGGGACTTGTCGAGGAAGTTAATACACACGAACCTGAATCCAATATCAGCGCAGCCACATATGGCAGGGCTGACGCAATAAATTGCACCCAGTTCAAAAAAATATAGCCATTTGGAAAGCGCAGGAAATTTCTATATTTGATTTTACATTTAGAGTCGAGCGTACGATAATTTGAAGTCAATATAAAGTGTTGGTGCACAGCTGGGTAACTTCTACTGAATTGTAAAAGAGATTTAGCTCCAGTATTACGATCAATTTCTGCAAATTTCGAGTCCGGAAAAAAATGGCGCAAATTGTATTGGCGAATGCAAGGGGTGAGAGACATGGAATAAATTCAAAAGCTTTATAAAGCGAATATATGTGAAATGCTAACGAAATAAAAAACAACTAGAAAAACACTCGGGAAACAGCGAGTGTGCAACGTGTGAAAAGGGCTCCAAATCGAAAGTAAATTTGAGTGGAAATATTTCGAGAATATAAATAAACAGGTCTGCAGTCACGTAGGTATTCGATAGCCAATCAGCAGGAAATCTATAACTTGAACAATTGCTCAAAATTATTGATCAAAAGGGCGAATTTACTCTCATTTGAAGTCAGCGTTCACCAGATGAAGTCAATAAAGCAGTGGACCATAATATTAACCACCCAATTCTACGTTATAGCATTTTAAATATTTCAGGTAGTAATACAGGCATGCAGTAATAGTAATAAACGTATCATTGCTTCTCAATTATGGCAATCTCCTTACAGAGATGGTACATCCTATCATGTTTGATTATATCAAAATAAATCAGTACTTACATCTCGAAATGCATATGATTTCTGTTCAAGTATTAATGTAATCTAAAGAAACTATTTTACGAAATTTTCAAAAAGGAGCAATTCAATTCATTTTTTCAACTCAATCCAAAACCCTACTACATGTATCAGTAAGTGACTAACATACTGTATGTGGTAGGTGGGAGTAATCCATCAACCTAATTTATTGGGCAGTTACCACCGCATTAGGTTGAAAACTGCATACCATCATTGTTAGATTGAATTTCTTGAAGATTACATGTAAAACTGTCCATTGAAGCGGATTCCACAAACCATGTTTTCTTCTTTAGAATTAATTTAATCACTAATTAAGGCATTACAATTAGTTAATTTGTAGTTTTATGCAATCCAATAATGCTGAGTTCAATTCTGCGTATAAATATCATTTGTTCGTCAGCACAACCAGCAAAATTCTCTACCCAAAAACTTATTCAAATACTTGTGGGGCGAACATAAAACTGCCATAGGTTAACTTGTTACAGGAATAAATCCCATATCGTATCTAGGCATAGATCCCCAGCATGAAGCGACCGCATTTTTTGTCCCCACATCTGCCCTAGATTTTTACACATAAAAAGGCTCGAAAGAATGCAATTTTCTATGAGTTTCACATTCAACGAAATATTGCAGATCACGAAAAACGTTGGCGCAGCAGTTTAGTAAATAGTTTCAGCCTAAAAAATATTTATGTCATAAAAAACCAACTGTGCGCTGGCGAGGAGGCCTATAGAGTGCTAGGCGCACGTAAAGGGCATACAGTCAGGGCTATGCGCCTGCGCACAAACGACCAGAGTAGCAAACAAAACGTAATGGGCGTAGGCTTTCAGCAAAATGATTTTTCATCAGGCTGACAGCAAACCATGAACTATCAATTAGGAGAAAATCCTGCATTCTTCATTAGCAGCCATAAATATAAGTCTGGAATACCATGCTAGTATATCACGACTTTAAACGGAACCGGCTATGCCATCCTCAAAGTAGCACTGAACATAAATTGTTCAAGTAGTTTTCAGCAACAGCCATTCAAGATGGCACCCCTTAGGCAAAATTGCTCCGTTGTGTTTCTAAGTTACTCCATTTTTCATTAACAACGTACGATTTACACCACCATGCACGGTAAGAGCAGCGCTTCTTAGCCCATTGATGTTCATCTTATATAATGGCGACTTTTAGTGTAACCCCCAATATACTGTAAAACGGGGTGTAGTTTTCTCAATGTAAACAGCACACCACTTTTTTTCCAGAATCCATGAGCGATATATCAATGCAGGTGTCTACTGACTTTGGTATTGCAAATTCAAGACAAACCAAAAAGATATTTTCAGATACATCCTCTACCCTCCGATATAATGATACCATGCAAATTTACCTCACAAAAAAGTCATAGGCGAAATGTTTTGCAAACCTGGATCATAAATAATGAATTTAACCCAAAGTTTTATTTTGTGCGACAATCAAAGGTAAATGTTCCATGACCCTAATGTAAATTTCATCACTTTTCCATGACCGGTAAACACAATGCAATGGAGAGCGACCTTTAATTTTTAAAATAATCAACGATCCATCCACAGCAGAAGCTCAAAGTTTCCAGTGTCTCAGAAAAATTGAACTTATTTTTCCTTTAAACACCAGTATGGATATTGTCATAAAATCTTGTTGCTTGTCTTCCTTCTTTCCTACTTCATCCCCCTAAAAAGAAGATCAATAGTGATTTGATATTTCCCATTGAATCTGGCAACTTTCCAGACTCCGAGTGAAAAAAAGTGCAGTACCCCACAGCTATACCAGTTACGCCCATTTGGAGTGAATTACTCCGATTTTTGATTTTCCACCCTGTGGAGTCGCCTGATCTCGCTCAAAAAGATTGCGAAATTCCGCCGTAGGGCACAAACCAAAAACACACTGTTGCAATTGTGACAAATGCCAAATGCCAGAGCTCGTAGTCTCTTGTTGCTGCTACGAGGCAGCAACTGGCGATGAGCAACTTCTTCATCAGAAAATTGCACTGATTGGCCGATAGGTGGCGCTCACCTTGCAAATTTCGAACGCTGGCTTCAAATGTTTGATTCATTCGTTTAACGCATTTGACTCTTGTTGCAGAACTTAGAAGGGTCATGTACACACAACGCATGTTTAGATGCATGCTTTAATTAAAAAATCATGTTTTCATACCAAAACACAAAGTTGGTCTTTGATAGTCTCAGTTCCTAATTACTGTGCAAAACATTTAACAGAGTTCTTCAAGCTCACACGTAAACTGCGAATTTACTTTGTCGCCAATTTCTGCAACATTGCTTCATAATGTTTACATGTTTTGTATGGCTTCGTATGTTCTTTTCCATCTGAAGTCATGACCAAATTTAATTCCCAGTGTGGTTTTGGGAAGCTGAATCACATATTATACAACGTTTATATGTGGATAGCATTAAATGATTTATTTATTCAATATATGTTTAAGTTACAAAAGTTTACACCAAGTAGGAGTAAACTTTTTAAGCTTCTAGTTTTACGCTTTCGCAATTCATTTTGTAAATTTATTTATTTGGATAACTATTAAAAATGCAATTGACAAAAAAAAATATCAAAAATGTAATCACCCTGTCAAAGCAACTTCAGAATGGTATGTGGTGTGGTGAACTTTGCAGTATGTGAAACGGCCATTTTAGAACGCCTTATTTTTTTCTGCTTTTGAATATAATAGCTTGTCCTCCAACACGATAATACAGAACCATATCCGGTCTCAAGTCTGTATAATGTGATTAAATAAGCCCTTAAACCTGATAGTGGTTTCAAAGTGTGGACTATAATGTATCTATTCTTCCAATGTGTAAACCGATACTTAAACTTCGAATTTCGGTAATGCCACTTTAAAAAAAAAGTAAAAGAAAAACGAAAATCCGATACACTTAGGAGAAGGAGACACAAATGTGGCGCTATAGTGCTTTCGTCAAATGTCGTTTCGTATTAGAAATCATTCTCTAGGAAGGTATGATACCATCTGTTATTTGGTGTCGTACAAATTAATCTTAAAAGTAGTTACTTGCTGAAATACATGTAGGCCTACAGTGTAAAGAAATAAAGCCTTACGAAAATTTAATTCTTAAACATTTTACAATCAGACAGATGCAATCGCTAGGTGTTGCCTGATTAACAAAGAAAACAATTTCACATCAAATAAACAAACAACATTTCAAATTTGAAACGTTTAATCGAAATAAAACTCAGCAAAATCTATAGAGGAATACTTTTTACTCAGTTTGATTCAATTTGCCAGACACATGTTCTGAGGTCTGCCAGCCGTGCAATGACCTAAGTGAAATTTTAAGAAAAGTAAGAAATAAGACAAACATATGAGGTTAGGGCAAGTAAGAAACACGCCCAGCATCGAATAAAATAAATCACAAAGAGTATTTCAGGATACCCATCACATCAAAATACCAGCAGGATATCCACTCTTCCTGCAATTTCTATCATTTTACCAACTAAAAGAATTGAAAATCAAATTAAAGATCAAGCAGATGGCAGGTCGAGATTGGAATTCGATCAAAACTAGCAAATAGATGTGGGCGAGACATTCAAGAGAAATCATATTTGCTATCATTTTTTATCTAATTGGTAAATATTTTTAGTGTAAATTAAGTGCAAGTGCTTGGGTTAAGCAGCTGTCAAAACACTAAGGAAGAAGCGTCGTGCGGGCTCAAGAAATCTGTGGCATTCAATTGCAAAATCAAATTTTATACTAGTATAAATAAATTCATGAATTTAAAAAACGTACTCTCAGAACGCATACAAGTATTTTAAATATTTTCTAAATACTTCCAACATTTCTAAATCTCGTATATTAAAACAAATAAGTAAAAACGTAATATAATAAAATATAGTAAAAACTCACTAGAATTTTTAATCAATGTTATTACTTATAGTTTAAAATCGAATTCAATGGTAACTGATTTTTGAATGTAATGCAGTCCTTTTTGATTACTAACTCTACATCGTCTGTCACTTGAAGCCACAAATTATTCCTGCTAAAAATTCTCTTCAGTTTTACGCATTAAAATATACGAGTTTCAATCTTATATCCAAGCATCCTAGAAGGATGCCTTAACTGTCATCCGCCCTGAACGAATGTAATCATACAATCGCTGGTTGTTAGGTAGAGAAAGTTGATTGAGAAAATTGCATTGTCTCTGTGGTAGGGAATCGTTGACCTTTAAAAACGTGAGCAGAATTCAAGAGCACGTTTTAGTTGAAAAGGGAAAAAACAACTGTCGTGATTTACTAATAAAGTTGCGCTATTTTCTGCTGGAACAGCATATTTAATATTCTATGTACAGGGTGCGAAGTGCACTGGGGTGTGCATCATTCAAACCATTTGTTTCCTGGCGAACTAAGTAATGAAACTGAATCTAATACGTTTCTATTCATGGTTAATTCTTCGTGAATTTCTTAGTCAAGTATAACTTAAATCCATCTTATTCTGTTCGGCCGTCAATCATATGGTGGCTTTCAGGGTCCCAAATCCAGGTAATCGCAAAAAGCTTTTAAAAGAAACTGTCATTTCTGAGAAAATTCCGATGCAAGCATCTCCATTAATCCTAATGTGTTCGTCATCTTAAGTTAGTTCTTTTTACTTTCTCTTATAATATGCAAGCCTCTCAATGAGAAGGCATCTCCATGATTGCAGTCTGCTATGCTTCGGTGCATATCATTTTGAAAACAAAACATTAACAGAGTGTTTTGGTGCACAAACAAACTTAAAATTAAATGTACATGTATTTACGAACAAACTGGTAAGGAATTTCTATTGATCGCTCATAAGAATAACTGGATCCAAAAGCCTAGTGCTGTTGCAAATAAAGCATTTTAATAATGCAAGGCTCATACAGCGGTACTCATGGAAATGTTATTCTTAGGAAAAAGCAATGACAGGCCCTCATCACCACACAAACATGTCCCTAATTGGGATGAGTCGATGTATTTTCAAAAGAAATCAAATTATTTTTGCTGGCGTGCGCCTGTAGAAATGATGGGAATTGAACTTGTCACTTATGGTAGCTTGTGATAGCAAGTCAGCACGGGGTACAAGGGTCATCGCTACTGGGCGAAGCGGCATTTGGCATGTGTTTAAGTTGAGGAAAGGCCCTTGCCTGTCCCAGCCGCCTTTTGAAATTGTATAGATTTCTTAGGATGTGCCTAGCAGAACAAGCATTTCGTAGATCAATCGATAGTTTAATTACACATTATAGAGTCCAGGCACGCAGCTGTTTCCAATCCACATAGTTATAGTGTGCAAGGGCTTTTCTATATAGGCCTGGCTGCACTGTGCAGCATTAAACGGAAGGGATAAGAGGGTGGGGGTGATTCTCGAAGAAAAGTCGCACATCTGCATTGGGTCTAGCTCTCGTCTCACTTTAATATATGGAAGTTAGAACCGAGAAAAAGTCGAAAATTGGCGACAAAAGAGAAGAAAATAAGAGGAAAAGGTAGTAAGTGAATAGATTTGGAAGTATAAGAAAGTTACGGAGAAAATAGATGGTACGTGGATACAGAAGGGGCAAAAAAGATAGCATCTCACCAGAAAAACATCGAAAAGGCGAAGTTCGTGATCATCATGGCATGGGACAAAGTGCATTTGAAAATGGAATGTCTATCCTGCAGGAAAATGTCGATTCGAGACAATGTGGGCCTTGAAAACGCATGTACTACTTGAATAAATGGCTCTGGTCCAATTTCAAGGCAAATAAAATCGATGCCATCCAACAAGAGAGCAGAGAAAGATATCACATTTTAGATAGACATGCAGCAAAATCTTGCAATTTTCCCTGCTCAACTCCCAACTACTGCGAGAATTAAGGAGATTCTACAGGCAAAACGCTGATTTGGCGCTGTAAAAATGTCTAACGAATGTTTTCAGCAATAATTATAACCATAAACAAAATTGTAACCATGTAACATAAGCTAATACTCATCTTCCAAGTTATAAACCACTAGAAATTTTTGACTGTGTACTTCTACAAATATTGCAACATAAGCAGTTCACTTGGATTCCATCGATAATTAACCATTTTTTCAAATTTTTATTCTTGAGAGATTCTGTGTACACTGAAGTTTATCCTTTGAGGATTTTTAGCTTTTTTGTTTTCGACACATTTGGAGTAAGTGGGGCTATTATAATGAGGGCTTCTCCTTACGTTCGTAAGCTGGCGGTGATTGCCTAGATATAAGGGGCAGCAGAAGCGATTCGCTGAAAATTCATTATTTGTAATTTCCAACATGAACGATTATGTACATGTATAACAATTCCATTTAAGGTGCAGAGTAGAAAACTATTTAATAAATGTATGTTAAACTAAACAGTTTGGATTTCATCGATAATAAACCATTTTTAAAAGTTTAAATTCTTAAGAGTTTGTGAATACCGAATTAAGATTCGCTTAATTTTTCACAGTGTTCAATTTATAAATACATGTGTATATTGAGCAGTTGTAGGATTGTTCCTTTTATTTCCTTTAGGTTTTTGTTTTGGACACATTTGGAATAGGGGTCTATACGAAAGTGGGCTTGTCCTAACGCTCGTAGACCAGCAGTGATTGCCTGGAGGTTAGGGGCAGCTAAAGCGAGTTGGTGAAATTTACGTATTCAGGGTGTCTATTGTACTGTAATTTCGTTTTTCCAGAATTTTCCATTATTTTCCAGTATAAAAATTAAATTTTTCCAGTATAAAAAAATTATTTTTTTAGTTGAATGAAAATTTTTTTATGTCAATTATATGCTCACCAGGGGCGGATACAGCATTTTTCGAGATCAAGGTGTGAAAAATTTAGCAACAGGTCTAATGTTCATAAACAATAAACGCCGTAGGCAAATTTTTTAAAAAAAACTAGTCTTAAACAATTGGTTTTACACAGATTTCCACAAATTTGTTTATTGAGAATAATAATTTAAAAGCGCCGCAGGCGAAATTTTTAGAATAACTTAATAGCAATTGATGAAATTTTTTCAAAACTAGACTCACATGATTGGCGTTACACAAATTTTCATTAATTTGTTTAGTTGGGTTAATAATTGAAAAGCGCCGCAGGCGAAATTTTTAGAGAATCTAAATATCAAATGATGACATTTTTCTAAACCAGACCCACGTGATTGGAGCCTGTAGACACCAACGAACTATTTCAATGGGTTATGTATCACACTGGGATCATTTAGAAGTTAATTGCTTCCAGTGTGTCTTGGAGTAGAATGTTTAGAGCATTTTTCAGAAAAATAAATTTGAAATTGAAAATTTCCAGTATCAAAAAAAAATTCCAGAATATTCCAGTATTTTCCACTATGAAAAACGATTTCCAGTATTTTCCAGTCAAGTCGACACCCTGTTATTTATAATTTCCAACATTTACGATTATGTATATCAATTTCATTGATGAAGTAGAGTAGAAAAACACCTTAATTTTTTGTAATAAGGAAAACACCGAAGCATGTCCAAAAGTATTTCACCCTAACGTTTCCATATTCAAGAAAAATCGGATACATTAAAGTAAGTCTGCCATCCCATCTCTTACAGTCGATTTTGACTGTAACCCGAATCTGAAACCATAATGCCACGTCATTTTATGTTTGCGGAAACAGTAGAGCAACATTTTCTCGATTCGATAACCCTGGCTGCAACCCAGCGAAAAGAAAGTTCAATCCCCAAATGAGATATCCGCGTTATAATCTCACGGCGAACAAACCAGTTTTTAAAAATATTAATAAAATCCCAGTCTATATAGAACACAATTAAGTCGAAAATGCACGCAAGATGCCTTCTTTTCACGCACCATTGGCAGAAAACACAAGAGTCGAAATAGGGTAGAAATGCGATGAGGAAAGAGCGCCTCGTAATATACACACTAAGTCTGGTGAATGGAAAACTTCAAACGAGGACTTAATTAACCTCAGTTTTGCCATGCAAAAAGATTGCAAAATCATGGAAATTAATGGGAAGAAAGTAATGCGAGCTGCTTATAAGACCATATAATAGCACGGAAACTTAGCGACAAACATTGCGCCAGATCACATTTTGATAAGCGCTTCAAAAACGACTGTCGTGGGCAAATCAAAAACTGTTCGAGCAATCAATTTTATCTGGGGGAAAAAATTAATTCAGCATTAACAACTGCAATTATGCATCGTCTGAAATTCGAGCACTTCTGCATTACAGTAGTGCTTAAAAAGAGCGCTCCTCGAATTAAGAATCAACATTAAATTTTGCATAATTATAGAGCGTTGCACTAGAATCTACGAAAGGGGAACACTAACCAGCATTTACGTTAACCATCAAAATACTGTAAAATGCTGATTATTAATTCGAGCCTAAGTTGTCGTTTCTAACATGAAATCTGCATAGAACAGCACGCATTAACACGCAGTAAGCACTAAGTAGGCGTAATTAATTTCTATTTTGCAAAGCGAGATGGATTTAGAAATCAATAAATGGTACATGATGAATTTTAAGAATACTGACATAATAAGTGCAGCAGAAAAGAATATGTAAATACACATACAATCATTAAAAATTAAGGATAACAGCGACATTCATTTGGTTATCAATCTAGCTGAAAATTAGGATTTTCTGAGATGAGTTTGAGAATCTAAGCTGTTTCTTTTCCCTAAAATGCTCGAAAGGGGCTGCGTTTGAAGCACAACAGGAGCCGCGAATAAAACCGGTCATAAAAGGCTCTTCTTGACTTCCTAAGTAAAGCATCTTATTTTGCCAAAAGTTAATGAAGCGTGCAATTAATCGGATCAAGCCGCCTGTGTCCATTTAGGCATTTAATAGCGTGTTTACGATGATGATCTTAGCCTGTCGATGAGGGATTCGTATGCAAATAAAAGGGACAGAAAGTCAGGAGCATTAACACGTGCGCCATTTTTCTTGGCATTTCTTAATCAATGCTCAATGAAAATAATAGTGAGCACTGCAAGGCGGTAAGTCAGATTCTTGTTCCAGTCAAAGTACCCTAATTTTCAATAAATGTGCATAATTATTTAAAGCATTTTTCTCGACTGATCCACACTATATTTGATTATGCAAACTGAGGTACATGCATTGCATGAACGAATTAGAAATTAAAACCTCAATCAAACAATTATTTTATCCACAGTGAAATCTGACAATAGCAAAACAAACAAAAATGATATAGAAAAAACGCAGCTGAACTACAGTGTCACTCAAACTGTAAAAGTCAAAACCTCCCGAAAAGTGAAATCTCTAACACATTTGGTTAATTACTGGTTTTGTTTTTCTAACATTTGTACGGATATTATCAACACCCAGACGTAAACTTCGTTACATTTATTCTGCATTCGAATCCAGAAAAATGGTTAGTTTTTAAGAGTGAATGAAAAATTTGACGCATGATAGATGTTCAAATCTTCCATAAACTGTATTTTTTAACATTTCAAAGTTTACAACTCATGACCTCATGATCACCCTGCATAAAACGACTACTACAGTATGAGATTTTCGTCCAAGGTGACAAACTAGCAGAATATGTTTCACCAAGGCTGCATTTTGTCATCAATTTCAACGTCGCTCCTTCCTAGGGCCATACATGTATTTCACATATAGAAACAATGGCTTTAACTAGATATGTTTTCCCATAGAGTATGAATGAATATGCATGCAATGCAACAAACCTTGCCCTGATTTGAAAAGCTAATCAGCAAATGGGATCCCACCCTGCAATGTTTCATTTGGGAGCTGCTTCAAATGCTATAGCCCAACTATAATTTAGCTTATTGTCGAAGAGTGTAAGATATTGACAATCATTAAGACTTATTTTGTATACGCCCAACCAGTTTCTCTAGGGTGGAACAAAAAAGCCGCAACACCGCATTTCGCACGGAAAAAATGAATGCAAAATATATTTACAGGGCGACCAACTGGCATACCAATTGCTGATGTAAATAATTTAGCTCATTGTCACTTACAGTGTATAATATTCATATGGATGCTTCAGGATAAAATGAATGTTTGCGTGATATAACTTAGAAAGATTTTCAAATAAAATTCAGCGTTGATTTTCATTATAGAGTATTTAAAAAAACGAAACAGCAATAGTGACCAGATGGTCGAGCACTTGAAAATGCACTCTACAAGTATGGGTTGGGAAATCAGTTCTTTCCCAGAATAAATGGCGGATGTAGAGATTTCGGGGTACATATTTCCAGCATTTCGCTGTGGATAAATCTATAATTCCGCTGCATTTTATTGGCATAAAATGCTACTGGTGCATAACTCTTCCTCTTGCATTACGCGACTATACGGTTGCATATATAGAAATAAAACGTGTTTGATCGATGAAAAACATGAATGCTCACTTACTGCACTAATGCAGTAATCGATATAAAGTGTTTATTTGATACCTCCAAATGCTAAAATTGTATTACTATTCTAAAAAGCCTTTTTCTTATCGATATACACAAATTTTAGACTTCTGCCTATATCCCCTCTTTAAATAAAGTGCTTTTGTTTGTGTATAGGAAAACGATTTTTAATACAAGCAAAAACGCTTGAAAATCATTTCTGCTGTTGGGTTTAGAAGACGAGCCAGTTACCAGAATATTGAACTTTTTTCTGGAAAAAGTATCAGAAAAAGCATGTGATATTAACCGAGGTCAGACAAATGGGCTAAATTTGAAACTATGTTTCTTGCCATGCGATGTTTCCCAGTAATATTTTTTGTGAATAAAAATATTCTGAATACTTTAAACCCAAAACACCTAGCATAAAATATATTTTTCACAAAATGATTACTGAGAAAAAAGCCTATTTTGATTTTTTTGAGGTGACATCCGGTGTTTAATGACTACTTCACAAACAATTCATTCAACAATTCTTCGAACATCAAAAAATTTTATGGAGATTCAACCACGGTAACAATAAGAAAATGAATTGACAATTTTAAAATATGTACACAAATTCTACGTCACTGATAACTATATAAATGCAAATATCATCACTTGGTATTCTGTACATTGTAATAATTCATCCTAGCTCTTCTATTAACATCATATGTTGTAAAAACACTACAGTTTCGCAATTTTAGCAAACAATTTCATTTCTGAAAAAAACTGCTCGATAATCTGACCCTATGCTTTTAATAACGAAGAAATTGCTTTTATCTAAATGGGTTATACTGCATAAGCTGAAACAATTTCGCATTTTAACGAATGACATTGTCGCCATGTTTCAAGAATAAGCTCCTCGCCAAAACTTTTTAATTAAAATGGAAATTGCCAGATAGTTGACAATTTATGCGCATTCATTTATGCCTACGCGACATTTTAAATAAATTTGGTAACGTCGTAAATACTACGCGTCGAAAATATTAAATATTGAATTTTTCACAAGGCACTTATCAAGCTCCCAGAAAATCATTATAAGTAGCCATAAGCGCTAAAAAACTAATTATCCCGAACTTGTACAAGCGTGCTTCGGATTTGGCACATATTTCTTGAAAATTTTACGAAACATTTGGCGTAAAGCGTAATGGAGAAGATGGGGAGAGAGGAAAAATGAAATTGAGCAATGCATAAAACGTTCATTAAATAATTTAACGATGCAAAGTTTTCATTATCCACAAAACTTGCGTGTTGTACTAAGGGCTTAATGGCTTTTCCTATAGACGAAAGTTGCCTCCTAAGCGTCACATGGATGCAACTATGATATTCCAAAAGTAAAGTTTGTTCATTGAGTCCCATTTGCAGTCATGAGAGCGAATATCAAACTCGTGACAATTTAGCGAAGGAAATTTTTTGCATACTCAGCTGAAATTAAGCTGAAATTCATTAGGGAACAATGAATCGATGCCTATTTTAACATCTGTTGCATGAACATAGTATGCACAAAAATCAAAGGTGGATGACGACAAGACGAAAAACCATCAACAGGGAAATCATCTATTAAATGTGTCCATATATGAAATGCACGTAAATGCATGCAAATGTAACTACAAATTATAGATAAACTTTTTTAAAAAAAAAATGGAAGGCACTTGACTTTTTCCTTGATTGGCGAGTTTTTGTCAAAGCAGTTTGTGATATTCAAACAAAAACTTCTTTCTAAGTTATTTAAATTTTGATTAGTTTTCTGGCGCCCCAAAATTTGGTTTCCCAACCACCTGTTCCCAACGCATGCCTGCGTCTATTGACTTATTGTTGATCATTATTTCTTATTTTGTATAATGAAAGACAGACATTTACATAAATTCTATTTCGCTTCAGAGATAACGGAGACGTTTGCCGTTTATCTTAAAAAAAAATCCTATCCAACTGTTAGGCCTAATGAACAGTTGATACAAATTAAAATAATCCATCTTTTGAGGCATCCCCATTAAGGCGATGCAATAAGAACTTGGCTAATTTTTTTGAACAAATGGAAAACAAGATAACATAGATTATTACGTGTTTTGTATTGAATATCCATGAAAGCTATATCTGCAAAATTAAGTCGAGTGAACTGCCAGAATTACTAAGTTTTATCAGATGCAATTGAAATAACGAAACCATATTTTAATTCAGAACATTATTTGTATCGTTAGAATATATTAATAGCGTCTATCTTACATGAACAATCAAAAGCGATTTCTTTAAATGACGATGAGCAGTGGCGCCCCCTGGGGTTATGCAACATACCCTGGCAGAAACGCATTGTACATATAGTTTATCGGCATAGCCCCTATCGAATGCAGTGTTTGAAAGCTGCAATTACCGAACTTCAGGCATAAAATTTTAGCGGAAAAAAGTGTAAAACGATTCCTGCATCGCCAATGCAGATTATGATAATGGCAATTAAATATATTGGCGAACGTCTCGCTTTTCTTCGTCTCTGCCTTAAGTAATATATATCCGAGGCGATACTGAAAGACAGCATAATTGATTAATAGAAAACGCGCTGAATGAAACGGAAATTTCAAAAGTGGAAATGAAATGTTGCCTGACAATATACGGTATACGCGATTAAAGTTAAAAGTACTCTAATCTGAGAAATGGGAAAAAGGCAGCCATAGCCGCCAACCAATATTGCCACTGTCAGAATCACGGCAGACAAGCCGATTTCAATTATATTGAAAATGGTGGGAAAACACACGCGAAAGAGTGGAAAAGAAATCAATGCGGAATGACGAGGGGATGAATTTGACAGCATTTGTTAAATTCAATTTCCCTAAGAACAGCCTTATCTTAACAACACTAGCTGATAGCCGAGCCATTTCAAAAAACGCACATTTCTCAAATCGGTTTCCAACATAAAAGAAACCATCGAGCCGCAACCAATATAAAATACTTCTATGTATCAACAGGCAAAAAGATACATTTTGACAAGTGCGCCAGTCGAATGCTCTTGAGCATGTGTTGCTTTTATGCGATTTCAACGTTTCATGCCCAGCATACAGCTGTTTCTTTGCTTTTTTTCCTTTTGTTTTTACTTTCTGTCCCCGCTTTAGTATTATTACTTTTTCTGAAATGGCGACCCAACCACTTCACAGATCACAATATAAATGGGTGACTGTTTATTTTGCACACGCCCAAAGTTCAAAGGGCATCCTTGTCTCATCGATTTACGGTAATGGCCGTGCAACGATGACTGCATGTTCGACTGTTGTGTAAATGTTGGAAAACGGATATAACAAAACTTAATTTATCCAAAATGGCCAAAGTTCCATCGCATTTTCACGAAATATTCAGAAACAGGAGTCCAGAAATGAGTATCTTACATTATGCACCAAAACCAAATTAATGATGCTTTTACCTAGCTTCCTGCACTTGTTAATTGAAAGCTTTATGAGATTCAATTTGTTTTACGAAAATGAATGGATATGATAACGTTTATAAAGTACATATACCTTATCGATAGACGATACCGTAGAAAGAATTTCAAATGAAATTAAGCTTTTATTTCCATGACACATTTACTGTATTGTAGTCAGGAATAGGAGTCCAAAAATGAATGTCTTTAATCCGTGCCAAAATAAAATTAACGATTTTTGCGCACTTGCTAATTGGAAGTTGTATGAGATTTCTAGTGTTATATAAGCGAATATTCTGCACCAGCTGCGCCGAAATACTGTTAATGGGAGATTTTAATGGCGAAAACCACGTTTGTATTAACACTACTAGTTTAGATCCAATCGAAATAGTTTAACCCCTAGTCGTGGAGAAAGCATTTAATTGACAAATTGATAATCAATTCTGAAAATTACTGGTCACTCAGTGGGTTATGTTCTCACTCATAATTCGACGCAAGTTCTCGTTTAAATACCCATATGCCTCGTTATAGAACTGAAAACGCTGTATAATACAATGAACGGTCTGAACAAATGATAAATTTGGATAGGTCGTTAGCTAGGACTGTTGTTTAGCACTTTATCTATTAACGCACAATTCTCGATTGTCCTTCATATCAAAAACATGAGCTGATGGGGTTTTTAACAGTTAATCAAACGCCGAAATGAGATGGCCTTCAAGACCAGGCGTTTGACCGCTCGACATGAGGCATTAATGGGTTTTGCTAAGCCTAAAGTTGAGCAGTTGAAAAATCAAAAATCAAACCAGATATCAAAAAGTGAGCAATAAATAAGACCCATAATTTAACATAGGCACTACAACGCGAGCATTTTCACTGATGAAAATAGACTGGAACAGATAAAACATGCAAGTCCGAGTGCCTATATATTGCTTTGGAGTCGCAACCATAATAAAATTTTAAGTTTATAGCTTCTTATCAAAATTTACTGAAAAAACTAACCAAGCATGGGAAATGGTCTAAAACCTGTTGCTTTGAAGCAAGAATTTCATCGAATTTGTAATTATATTTTCCAAGGAAACACGAATGCAGTGTGGGCTGACTTTCTTGGATCTTGGAGTCAACAGAACATTTGTGGTATTTTCCACGAGTTGCTGGCGATTTCCGCAACTAGTTACACTTGGCAACAGTGAGTGCGGGCTGCAGGAAAAATATGGGAAAAAAATCCATGCCACATGTAGAGATAGGAAAAAGCAGGCATTCTCGCAAACACGCAAAACCCTAGCTTTATTTGTCAATTACCCGATAATATCCTGCAATGAACGACTATGATTGATTCCTGGAGAGATATTACGGAAATTAAAATCGGACCGCAAAGAGCTTCCTAATTTATCAAAGAAGTATTGGAGGCTAAAAAAAGGAAAAAAACAGTACAAGAGTTGCACCGAAACTTACATAATAATTATTAGTAGAAGAGAAACTTCAGAAAAGTTAAATATTGATCTGATAGGGCCATTTCGGATACGCCCTCCATATAGAAAATGATAAAAACGCGAAAATAGTTTCCCCAATATCTAATACATCAACCGGCTATTGCGCACAAAGGAATACTAAAATCAGTGATGTATTTAACTCGGCGAATTGTTAATTGATTACCCTAATCAGTCAGTCGCAGGAAGGGGGTATTTTAATATACGAGTTCACCTTTTTTGATTAATGTTTCGCACTTTCGCACTATATTTATTTAATTGGATCTCTATGCGTCCTGTCTTACTTACAAGTACCGAAATTCGTTTTATTTGAAGGGATTACTATGAACGACCCACGCATTAAATTGTTACCGCATGCAAATATTAATTAACAAAACAGTTGGGATGAAGAAGTTACACCTCGCAGCTCTTCATAAACCTCCAATTCCATCGTCATTTACATTAATATTGAAGCAATGCACAACCTGACTGCTACGAAATACTTGTATACATGCACATTTCATGATTTTTCTATTCTCACTTTCTAACTACAGATGGTCAACTTGTCATTAAGTCCACTGATGACAGATATATTCTCCAACTCATTCTCCACTTTAGTGAATTCTATCTGCATTCCACACTCAGTGTTTGCAGAGTTAAATATTATTGTCAATTTAAAAAACCTAGGTATACATGTATAGCAACATACATGTATAACTTAACAAACAAGGAGTTGGTATTATCAAAAAAAGGTTTTTATAACACAAATTTATTTTTAAACAAAAATCAAGCCTAATATATGATCCTGCTAATTTCGCTTACTGACCATTAATACATGGATATTATATAGTTCAAAAGTAGTAACCATAAATGTACTACTATCTTAGCATTGTTTTACCAATGGAAACCACTTTCTTGATTGTCAAGTTGTGACAGGACGATATGAGCGAAATACATGAAGGTTTCCAAAGCAATGTGTTTAAGTTACCAATTCGAACATATTAAAATGGGTATGTTCATGGTTTCTCAGCACTAAACTGGCGGGAGTGGCAAAGCTAAGAATCTCTCACATTAAGTTAAGCTGTAATGAAATAAAGAAATGGTCGAAAGATTCTTCATTAATTTTCCAGTTGTTAGACAGGCGAAAAGCTCGATTATTCGCAATCTTATCATTCGAGCTCAACGACAATGTTTTCGTCTGTCAATTTTCGTCCTCAACTGGATTAATAGCTGACAGACAACCAATGCAGCGCTGCCATGTGGGCAGAAGCAGGCGACCGACCACATTCGCTGATAATTACATTTCACGCAATTTAGCCCGCAAAAATGGGGGTTAACTCGTCTAGGCATTAATATATGGGCCTGGCTCATAGCCGAAAACCTATTACATTTCCGACTTCTTTGCCTCAAATCTATTAATGCCACAACAAAGCCGTGTGTGTAATCACACGTTTAGCCAAAAATCATTAACAGGAATTTACACATCTTATTAATTAACGTCACGAGCCTGACCCTAACTCGGACGGACCGAGATGAAATTGCCCTCGGATTATTTTATCTCCTGCCAGATTCAATTAATACACAAATAAGCCCATGGCCAAGGAGAAAAGTTTTTTTTCGGTCCTTGGGGCTTTCTCAGGCAGCGTCACCTAGCAGACTCGTCGCATAAAACTTCAATGAACATTAACGACTACAACTGCTCATGAAACCCGCATTTCCAAAACGAATTGCGTCTGACACATTGAAACTGAAGCTAAAATGGAACTATGTGATTCAGACAAAAAATTCCTCTGGTCGTTAATGGAGTATGACACATATTGCTACACATGCAAAATGGAGTATCTTTCAGACTTTCACTTATAGCATGTTATCAAGAGAGTTCATCTATGTACACGTAACACGTTTTTGCCACATAAAATGTATTATTTGCGTATTGTTGAGCATCTTTATTATGTGTATGAACAATTATAAGTATTTACCTGTTGACCAATGACGGCTTCTTACATTTGAAAAACACAGTACGCGAGTCACGTGTAACAGTGTTACAGTGGGATCATATGGATTTTACACGACAAAACCTTTCTTATCCATTCATATACTGTACATGTATTGTCAAATTTAACTTGACCTTTAACAATGACTGCATTATGTGGTTGATGTAGTCTTGCCAGCATACATGGCAACTCATGTCACATGCACAGTGCTTTTGATCAGACAAAATTGAACTTATTTATAGAAAAAATTATGTATTTTAATTTCTATTTTCAAATCTACTGATTATTTCCCATATGTTTTGATCATTCCTTTGAGGTAGTGATCATGTTTTCAATTGTTTGATTAATATCAATTGCCTTAATTTTTTTTGTAATTGGTCTTCGACCCCAAATAAGTTTAAAATGAACAAATAAACATCATTTATAGTTGATTATATGTCGGATGTAAACATGGATAATTATACTCCTTGTTTATCCATACAAACATGTCCTTCAATATGCCAAAGAAGTCCAAATAAACAAATAAACAACATTTATAGTTGATTACATGCCTTGCGAACATGGCTAGACATGTACCCATGCTTTTTATGCATTTTTTCTATATAGGACCTTACACTAAACTGTATCTTCATGCAAGTTGGCCTATACATGTACTAGAATTATTCCTGTAGCTCTATATAGGAGCCTGCCCACATTCACTGAAAGCGGCCATCAGTTTGTCTGGGTGCCAACTTCCGGTAGCCATATCCAAATTCTCGCCTCTTCATCGCATAATGGCGTTCTAAATATGTACCACCCTATCCGATTTCCTTCCATCTCTAATATTTTCCCTTTTGCAGCTAAAGATGACGTCGATTCTTTTCGGATTTTATGCAGTCCTGGACAGGCCTACAGAGACCTGCTTTATAGGTTACATTTTATATGCGTTTGGCATGCATGGGCCCATATAATCGTGGGTTTGAAGGGGGTTCTTATCGAATATTTATTGATAGTTGAAAAGCTAGCTTTTATATGAAAATGCCCGCAAAACTCTCGACTAAATTTTCACAATTTCAAAGCGGCGCATTCAGCCATTGAATCATAACGGAAACGCCATACATCACGTCCGTGCGCAATATCTGGGCCTCGACGTACACGGGATATGGACACTCCATCAGAAATGCATTTCATAAATCGGTTTCAATATGGCAAGCCTTGGATATCGCCACTTTTAAATGGATAATAAATAGTTCACGCAGAAATTCCATTCACTTCTTAAGCTTTATGGGCGCAATTTAACGGCCACCGGCCAAATTTAAATACATCAGCAACCAGAACAACTGCTATAGGGTTATCGAAAAATGAATGGGGAAAACTCGGCCACTGCATTGGAAATTTGTTAATATGGATCACTTCGTGACTTTTACACAGTTACGAATGAGGCAGTGAGGGCGACACATGTCTTCAGGTTCTTATGAAAATACGAGGTGCATTTGGAAACTGTTGACATGCCTATACATGTACATGTACATGTAAGTACAGGGATGCATTCAAAACAAAGCAATGCGCTGTTTGTTTATTTACATGCTAAACAATTTTATATTGCATATGTACGCCATTGAAACATTGTTCTATTCCACTAATATTTGAAAATTGATTTCTTTCCGTAATTGCCACTCATTACAGCTCATTGGGTTTGCGGGGCAAATTGCAAACTTAAACTTAACCTGTAGGTATACAATAGATCATGAAAAACAGCCCGATTTGCAATTTGCCCATCAAAGCGTACGATCTGTTAAGGGAAGCCCAATGACAGGAAGTCGTGCACATGCATGTATCCTGCTTAATAGCAAATGAATCTCTATAAAGGTGTCATAGATCTATAAAAGAGTCATAGATATCGGATACATGAAAATAGCAGTGAAATAATTCGCTACCCATGGAATACAGTGATATACTGTGCAGCTAATTCTGCACAAATCAATATGAAAAGTAAAACCTTAGTTTTACTAAATCGTATATAATGAGACTATGTGGATAGTTTCCCTCTACTAGAAGTTTACAGCAACGGTTTTAACATCCAAAATAAACGGAAGGAAGCAAACTTTCCATTCCATACATTTTTATTTTGGAAATAGACTCTATAGACACCAGAATCCCATGTTATCAAATGTTACTGTTTTAAAGAGCCTCGCAACACAACCGCAGCAACAAACGCGCAAGAATAAGCCTATTACTCCGGTTAACATCCCCTTTTGTTCGTGTTTCGAATTGAGGTTGCGAAGGAAGCAAAGGGCACTTTGTTTTGCCAAAACTGTTGCCATTGGCCCACCGCGCAGATTCGCGCTCGTAAACATATTTGTAAACCTTGAAAGTAGAAAAGCATAGAACAACAAAAGCGGATGAGGTTTGCAAGATGTGCATTTAAGTTGCGATTGTGTCTTTTCTTGGTTGAATATCTTCCAGATATAGATTTTGAGGAAATCTTCTTAAGAAGGTTCTTACAAAAAACCTCAGCAATATCAGCAGAAAGCTCTTCAAATTTCAATTGAAATTCAGTAGAGCAGAGAAACGGAAGCTGAAAAATCTCTCGAAACACCCTCCTCACAGACCGCATACTGGGGATAGACCAACCGCGGGCTTTATTATGACGTCATAATGCCTACCACGAAGCAGCGTATACATGAAATCACCAAACTTCCAACTCTACCCTACACCATAACGTGACAGTGTTGAATGCTGAATTCATTTGTGACAGACTAAACAGCAGACTGGAATATTGGATTTTCCAGGTCCTTGTTAAATGTACTGTAAATACAAATTATTTAAAAATTAGTTTCTTATTTTGAAAATCGCTTTATACCGCCAAATTATAGCAAAGCCAACGTTTCAGTTTTTTTGTTGAAAAAATAGTTTACATAAATTAAGTAAGCGAGTTTTATAAATGCATTTGAATTTTCAGATTCTGGCTATAGTAAGAGTCTATGATAATGACATTTCGTACTCTTCGATGTTGAATTTCAAGAAAATTTCAAAGACCTTTTCGAACTATCAGTGTCTCTTACATTCCTAAAATGCACGTAAAGTGTTCTGAGATGCCTTGGTTTCTTCTTAACAATTTGGTTTCTGTCTCTTTTCAACTTGTAAGGGAAGTGAACAGAGCAATGAAAAACAGACCAGAATATACAAGCGCCATCCATTTCCTGCTTTTTATAGATATTTTTTTGTTTCCAGTTTGTGATGATTGCGTCTACGAAGCCATATCCAAGTGACATTTCTGAAGAACTGTTAGAAGGACAACCTGTTGTCTTCAACTATAACAAAAGCCTCTTAAATTCTTGACCAAGATAAAAGACCCAATGGAGGCTCTCTTTACGAGCCAGGGAAAAAGTTGAACGGAAAAAATGCCGAAATCGGAAATAAACCAATGGCAAGCTGCGAGAATCCCCATAGGGAGTGCTGAATGAAAACGGGCTTCTTTTTATCGCACTTGATGCACCGGACTATATAAACTGACCAACGAGGATTAACATGAATAGTCTATATACACATAGGATGTAGGCCTCGCACAGCAGACACTTCAGAACCTCATTTTTTGTATAATATAACATGAAAGCAAAGCCCTTAGAAAAGCTCAGTTTTGCTTGCATTGGCATTTTCTGTATTGTTGAGCATTTATTTAGTTTTTTTCTCTCCTCCTCCTTCGGTTTTCCTAAAAAAGGACTGACAACACATTTGCTTTGCTTTTACATCCAACTATGGCTGTGTCCAAGTACCATTATGGGAAATCTACTTTGTGGATATATCAGCTGTCCATAAAAGAAATACGCTTTCAGAGTTATTGCAGCCTTTTCCCCACCCCTCCCAAAAATAATGGCTAGCAAAACTGATATAAAAATCCACGCATAAATATGGACTTGAGGAAAATAAAATGCTACATAAGCAATTTGTATCTATGTTGTTTTCCAGCGGAAAACGCAACGGATATGCAACAAGCAGTGGCGGATTCGTTCACTCGATATTGGTGGGATGGATCGACTCACCCTGTATTCGCGATTGCAGGCAATCACGCATAGCTCAAATAATATAAGTGATAGCCGACCTACATATCACATGATTACATTACTTATTATAAAAAATGCAACTTTTTAATGCATTCATTATCTCCGATTTTCAAATTAAATAGATTGAATTTTTTAAATTGTATGGAAAAAAAATGGAATATTGCACTTTGTTTGAAGGTTGCCATTTTTCAAAAATGGCAAAACGGCTATGGCGATGTCATCCAATTCCAAATTTGACAAACATACTACACTCAAAATAGACTTCATTACATTATTGTTAATACATCATTTAAAAGAAAATAATGTCCAAACCAAGCACTTATGTTTCCCGGTTTAACTAAAACAAGTTGATAATTCAAAGAATATATTAATCATTACTAATCCAGTAATCGTTTGTGTGTAGGTTCGACACCCCCAGTATCCCTCCCATTAGTAGTTCACTTACAGGGTGAAACCAAAAGAAATCATTTCAATTCCGACATTTACATTATAGTTCGCTGTGCATACATGTTTTCCTTTACTGAGGTTTGATGGATTCGAAGCTGAACAAACGTTACTCCTTCCCATATAAATTAAAGAAATACATCTTGGGTTTGAAAACCATCGTTTCCCTCTCAGACCTCAAAACAGTTTCAAATTTATACCACGAGCTTAGATGCGTTTTTTTTAGCGAGCTATTGCTTCCTTCCCTTCAATTTCTCCCTACATCTTCCATTACATGTTTATTTCTTATTTCTTCTTTTCTCCTTCTCGCAATTCCCAATGCATTTAAGCAAGCAATTGCCACGTAATAATATTCGGCTACTTTGCCAGTCCATTTGGTCAGTCGTTACGGACACGAATGGATGATACTTTCAGAATGTCCTCTGCAGCAGATGGAAGCCTCTATTGGCCCACTACATGAGAGACGTGTAATATCAGCCATCGAGATTAAAGGAGGACGAATCGGCGTATCGTGAAACATCCTGTTGCAAGAAAAGTGTTATTGCCACCTTATTGAATAGCAGGACTCAACGATGAGGGAAATAAAACTAAATTTCGTACTTGCTTGTGACGGGATATTACGAAAACTGTCTGCGCCAGGCATCAGAACCAGACACAATCCATAATTCCTGGTGTGACATCGGATGGTAAGATTTGGTTAAAAATTGGAACCTCAAGGTGGTTCTCCAGGTCATGTTTAAAAAACATTTTTGCAGAATTCTGCTCGGCAAATGTTGTGCCACAAGTTCACAACAACATTTCAAAAGATGGTATTTCAGCACTTCAAATTAGGAAAGTGTGAACTAAAATACCTTCTCTGAGAGATGTTTGAACTAGCTGAACCAAGAGTGTTAGCAAATTATTCGTAGAAATAGGTACAAAATGAAATAACACATATTTCCGAGATTTTATAATGTGTTACGTTTGGGTACTTGCACATAATGAGAATCACTGCAAATCTGTTTACCAAACAGAAAGACATACTGTATGAAGGCACATCAAATCAATTTTGAATAAATTAATGTTGTCACAGCTCGAGCAAATAATCTTTTCTGAACAAAATATCCAGAATCTCGAATTAAGCTGGCAGCCAAAATAAATTATCGGCAAAAACATTGGAAAAAAGAGGCAATGAGAGTTTCTGGAATTCAAAATTTGTGAAAATTATCAGTTGAGGGGAAGTGATGGAAGAGGAACGATTTACTTCACTCATGTACATGTATGAAACATTCTCTCATTTTCCCCCAATTGCAGTATGACCGTAGTAGGCTATTTATTATAAGGGGTCATCATCGCTGACCTATGGCGTTAGTAATGCAATAGTTAATGCGTTTCTTTCCCTTTCCCCTTGCCAGCAACAGCAACTGATTGCTCTCCGGCAAAAGCAGCCCGAAAATAATAAGGCTCTATGGCTGTAATAATTGTGACACGATTGCCTTTTTCCGTTACATATCTCTCTCGATATAGCCTATATGTAATAATATTAGCCACAAGCCGATCAATGAAACGCATGAATGAATGACAAGAATGCAGCGAGAAGAAATTTCTGATATCGTTTGCGAAAACCGAGGTCACACGTTCAACATCGAAGTAGACATCTTGTGAAGGCAATCACGGACACGTTTCATTTTAACGCCTGTGGCATTTACACAATGGGACAGCAGGTGGCGCTATTTACGCTGAGATTATAAATTCAGCACATCTATCAAACTTGTAAATGATAACAAATGTCCAATTATTCAATCACGAGCTAAAGCGAATAACAGAGACGAAGATTTAGCTTCGTTTTTGTAGTCATGATAGAGTAGTGTGGAAGTTAGTCGATGATAAGTCTGCTCACTGACTAACCAAATTTTAATCAGTTTAATTAATCACAACGAAAAACGTTCTCAAGGTTTTTACTGTTGTGAAAAACATGACTTAACTAAAGTCACTGCATTATGAACCCAAGCATCAATTAGGCCTAATCATCAAGCATCTCAAATTATAAGTATGAGTCTAGATCTGTAGTTTCATTTTCAATCACATGGTAAAACATAATACAACATGGAATATTTTCCACGTTGGGAAGGAGCCATTTTCATTTTGTTGAAAATGGCACTATCCATAAACGTTTTATTAAACAAGTCAAGCTAATGGTGTCTCAGTAGCCTACATGTGAAACTTACCATTTAAACTACATCTGCTTCAATTTTGTGGATGTAGGATCCTTGAAAGTTCTAGGCGTTATTTTAATGCGGTGGGTTAGGTTGCATGAAACAATGCACGAAACAATGCTCCACATCATTGAGTAGTTCCTAAAAACATACAGTAACGTATGGTCTATTAGCAATTTTCGTTAACAACGATGACAACCTGCTATAGCAAAGTTCACTCTATTTGTTTCATCAATTTGATTATGGCTAGGCAAACTGAAAAGTCAGGCCACTAGTCACATTATCAAAACAGTTATAGTAAGGGTACAGTAGCAATCATGGATTAACATTTGCAAGTTGACCAAGTTTCTTAGCATATTTTATTCAGTAAAATGACCATACATGAATGTATGTTGGAGATTCTTTGAAAGCAACAGCAGAGAGACCTACATGTACTGCACTTTGCGTATCCTTGCACTATTCACTACATTCAGGTTGACTGCATGCATTTATCGAAATAACCAGTTATTAATTGCTGTACGTGTCAGTAAGAACATAAACCTAGCGGTGACTGGTAAGAGCTAGAATTTAGTTCGTAAAGAAGCCTGATTTCACAAACATTCGTGTTGAGCACACCCTGTTATATCACACAAAATAAATACTAGTTTGCTCATGACATGTCTTCGATCGTTCAAACAGGTTTTAAAACTTCATTCGTTTACTCGGATACTTACAAGGGAAACATGCTTTCGTTCGCGCTAGTTCACACGCGTACCTGACACTACTCAGCTAAATTTACCTATTAATTCAGTTTGCTTAGAAATATTAAAACTTTGTTGAATGTTCTTAGTAACAACAAAATCGATAAAGCCTGAAGCGGACGATCCCCAACCAACGGAATACAGCGGGTATTTAGCGCCATCTAGTGAGCTGCGCTGGCAACGTAGAAATTTTCCTCACTTTTTCCTAGTAATCCTGTACTTTACCCACCAAAACTAGATTTGCTTTTATTTGATAACCTAAAATGTCTAATGTCTACACCTAATTTCAATAAAAATCTATGCACCGATTCAACAAGCTGTTGAAAAATCTTTTTGAACCAAACATCTCGGAACTTTAGAAAGTTTAGGTTGTGACAAATAAAGAGTCTAAGCATGGCGTCGTTTTCTCAGTTAAAAATGACTTCCTTTTCACTCTATGGTTCAGTTTTAGGCAATGAAATTCAAAGAACGAGGCCCTAAATATGCAAATTATCAACACCATTATATCATCTTTGGCGTTGTTTCCTTTTTGGATTTTCGATACCAATTTCCCTGAGGTAAAAAAATGTTTCCACACATGACAGGAAATTTTAGGTAATTTTTTCATCTGATTTTTCATTTTCTAATATTATGATGTTGTGGCGTAGGGCCTTGAATCGTTATCAGAAAAAAAGTTAAAGAACGCAATCGCGTTGAACAGGGGATGCAGATGCCGGACGTAGATTTATTTCGTGTCTGCGAAATACCATCCTTCGAAGAATATGGAAGATACACGGGGAATATAATAACAATAATAATAAATGGGATAGAAACGGGAAAATCCATTGGAAAAGCACCATCCATCTCTGTCAGTGCGCGCCCCGTGGCCCACATATTTTGAAACTTAATCGCTGGCTAAGCAATCCTGTTTGTTTTGACAGATATTAGACTGAAGCCATGTTTTATTTTGAAATATAGGCCTAGGCCGTACATAAGAAATAGAGGGTAGGCGGAAGGCATCCATCTTAGCTTCTTCATCCCCAGGTTTATCCCGAAGATTTTCTCCCAAACTGTACCGGCCAATGTACACAAATACAATTTCACCCATTTATCCTCTTCAATCCTTACCTGTTTTTCATAACCAATAAAAACTGCTACCGGTTTCGTCATCCATACACTACGTTTGCATGATTACTTTAATTTCTTTAATCTAAGTAAGCCATGCATGTAAACATGTTTCACCTACCTTGAGTTAATTTGAGAATCTACATGGTATTTTTTTAGTAAAGACACTCGTTTACTGCAATTAGCAAATACCATGTAAACACCTCAAACTGGCTTAACTGGAAATGAGCATGTCATTTCCTGTTTCTGGTCTTTGTGGTGGTAATACTTGCAAACGTATTGGGCACAATAGAATGGGAAAACTGTGCTGTATCTGGTTTTATGAAACCCAGATAAAATTAAATCCACATCTCTTTGCGTGTATCTCTCGTATATATCTTTGACATAAGGTAGATTTTATCTAAGTTAAATTAAAGTCTCCTCAATCACATGCAGAATATTGCAAATTTGCGTCTTCAAGATTTTATCAACAAATGCAAAAATTTGGTATTGTAAGTTTTCGTTTTCAGTTGTAACAAAGCAGGATTAGTTCCTGAAACTGCTTTGTAAAAGCATTGAAAAATTATCCAGTTATAAACTTCGATTAAAGCATCCAAAAGGATTTAAATCTGCAATTCACAGTGAACCAAAGTTATTTTCAATCGTAATTGTGTTTGAATGATTTCCATATTCAGTTATTTACAAAAAATGAACTAAAGACATCTAGTTTCACCTGTTTGCTGTGAAAAAAATAATCATTCAGAACATGATGATCCTTAAACCTTATGCAGTGTGCGTTGCAAGTTCTCCAGTTATAAACCCTGCTGAAAATTACCAAAAATTATTAAAACTGCAATTCACAGTAAACCCAACGTATTTTCACTCGTACTTGCATTTGAATGAATACCATATTCAATTATTTACAAATATGAACTAAATGACATCTGGTTTTACCTGTTTGTTATGGAAAAAACAATCCTTCAGCACATGATAATCATAAAGCACATGCAGGGTGCGTCGTATGTCCACCAGCTCACATGTGCAATCTCGTATTTCTTTGTCATCGGAGAAGAGACAAAAAGCATGGTCTGAGCACCTCCAAAAGTTTTTTCAACCAAACAGCAGTTGGAGATGCGAAGTGAATTCAAAACAAAGAAAAGATCCTTGGCGAGCCCTCGCTTTTATGTTCTATATCGGATTATATATTGGGTGGAAATAACTATAGGTGATGATAAACTATCGCGACTGGCGTAGGACTATTTCACTTTTTATTATATTTTGGACAGCTGCAATTAAGGTTCAGTTCCGCAGGGTGGCCTGCCATCAGTCCCGTTGCCAGGCGACAGCGGGAGGATACTCAGCATCCATAATCCCAGAGTGATAAAATTATGAGACGACATTTACGACCTCCGCCGCTCATTGCCCACTAAATTTATTTGCCATTTAGCTTCACGTTTTATAGGGCATTTAAAAAGATCTTTTCTACATGATTCTACTTTGCAAATCCGAGCAGCTAAATGTGAATAAAATGAAGAAATCTTGAAAGCGAGGCGGAGACGCAGTGTCAAAACCCACTCCCCAAAAAGATTTTATCGGTGCGATTTTGCGCAAAAGCTCAACTGCTTTTGCAGAATTCATCGAGTGAACGAGTGATTTTTATTTCTCGAAGACAATAAAAAATTCCAGGAAAACGTTTACTGCAGATCTGCTAAGGCAGGAGCAAGTGGTGTATGATGGAACACCATGCATTAATTTGCATCGCTCAGAATGTAGGAATCAGAACTGGGTGTTTTAAGACATCTAAATTGCTTTTCAAAAATGGAAATATGAGGAAAAACGTGTATTGTGTCAGCTGTTACATCAACATAAATTCTTACATGTGTTATAAACATATTTTTAGTATCAAATATTTTGAAATGCAGTTCAGATGTTTCCAAAGGTGGTCAAAGTAAGAATTTTTTATCTTCCATATTAGTCAACATGTATAGCGTAATGAAAATGTAGATCAAAGACTAACGTGAATTTCATGATGACAGTAAAAACTGTAACAATTAGCAAGTAACTGCGCAAGTAACAATAGTTTTGATCAGTTTGACTGCACTATTTATGAATATGTAAAGGGATGCTAAATATGTCATTTTCGATATGTTTGTTAGCCATGTTTCATGGATTTTTTCCAACGTATACATACGAGATCAGTGCCCCATTTGATTTTATTTCTAGATATAAAGTTTTATCTGCAGGTTCTTCAAACTTCTCCTTTTTAGCTTCTGACCTGCCATAGAAGTCATCAGGCTGATAAAATGGTATGTGTGTGTACATATATACAGTATATATGGCTAGAAGAAAAGCAAAGAAAGCTAGATGTAGTTACCTTCCCTTGCCTCCCTCATATACAATCTGTTCAGGAAATGCGAAAGGAAAGTATTTGATCCACAGTATAATGCTCTTTAATCTTATGATGAATAGCCAGCAAACACACGAGGCTTTTATAGACCTAGATACAGCATACTGTTGATATGCATGCTTAAGAAATAGGGTGGAAATAAGAATATACAGTAGCTATACTATTCTTTATGACAACCGAAATTTGCTTCATCTGGAAGCTTGTTAAAAATGTATGGAAATGCAACAGTAACTATCGTATTTTGAATTTGTTAACGTCAATGGAAGAGCACGATTAGTGTTAGAGATATGGTAGCTATCAATATTTTATTTGTAAATTTAGAGTTATTTCTAAGTATGGATTTTTCCGACAGTGCTTTTCTTGAAAATTGCTTTTCTCAAAAATGGGACTTCTCTATTATGTCGAGGCACTTGATCTAAATATATGTTTGCATGTCCTAGATTTTTTCAGACATTTCAAATGTGTAGGCTATTTGTTACGTAAATTGTAGTGCTGTTGTATACGTGTAAGCATAGGCTTTTTAGAAAATAATTTCGAAACAAAGTTCATGCAGTACTGGTTTCACTTAATTTACTAAATCAACAGAGTGATGAATAGGCGTGAAATAAAATGCAGCCAAACTAATTTGTTGCAGGCAAGATAAATGACTATTTCCAGGAACATAGTGCTTAAGTCCTACTCGGTATTTGGTAAATTTACAAAGACAAATCTGAATTCGAGCTTAATAAGGATTTGGTGCAACATCGTGATAAGGTTGGAGAAAGTTTAAGAGGATATTACATTTTACAGTCGAAGATAGGGCTTGCAATTAAATAACATGCAAAACTCCACGTACTAATTACAACATCTTGTTTTTATTTTAGCTAATTATCTGCATTTTCTGTACGTGACGAACGAAAAAGTTCATCAGTGTAATTCAAAGCCCAGTATACGTTCTCATCACAATAATTTTAGTTGATGTTTACAGCGTTTAAATTACCGTTAACTACATTTTGAAAAAGGTTTTAATGGCGCATAGTGTGGCGTAATCGCCCTACTTAAAAGATTGGTACTTAGCATTCATTTCCCCAGTAACGGTTATAGCCCCAATTAATCTCAACGGGATCCAATTAAAAGTATTTTACTTCCAAGAAATGCATAATTAGGTAGAGGACCCTTTGACCTCCAGCTCAGGGGCTTTCATTAACGATGGCCAAGAGTCATCTAGGCTAGGGAATAGAGACTAAAGCAGTTTATGACGGACAATAATCGCATTAAGGAAAGGATATTTGACGAAAATGGACCAAAACAACAGATTTTATCAAACTAGATCATGGGAATCGCTCGATGACTAGAATCATCAGGGATTTTGTCTTCAAAGAAGAGCCAATGTCATACAGTGTTGTCACTGGAGTCACTGTATGACATTGGCTCTTCTTGTGATTTATCACGCACACAAAACTCAGCTTGATTCTTTTCTTAAAACTGTGGTCAGAATATGGTTGTTTAAGGAATTCTGATATTTCACAGTCATTGGATTACTGGATAGAACATTTCTCAAGTGAACAAGTTTAAACATACTTTTTATATTGTATTGTATTAAATGCTCTTAATCAGAACTTTGGAAAATGTTTTCTGAATTCTGCCTTCGTGTGTTTATAAGCACTTCACACCTTTAAATTGGGAGTTAAATAGAAGTGTTTGAATTTTCCAAACCTTATTCTCAAATTCGCTTGCAATGCCTGCAAAGAAGGGGGCTTTCATTCACTTTCAACAGCATGTATTGGAAGGCTCATTAAACCGATTGTTTAATTACCTACCTTTGTGCTGCTTCATGGTGGTTTTCACGCTGAATCTTTTGTAGTAATTCGAACTACAGTTTTTGATGTAAGTACGATGTCAGCAACAAGTTTTTAGTGCTCCATGCCTCCCCTTTTAACATAATACCTCGACATGCCATTTTTGAGCAATCTTATTATTTCCAAGGAATACAAACACTTGAAAATGTTTCACGCTTAGAGATTTTGATGTAAGTGCCAGACTATAAACGCACGTTTATCGTTTTCATGAACTTCGCATTAACACGAATTTGAATAACAGAGTATGAACGAGTTATACGTTCCCCATTCATTGATGAGTGTTTTCATTGTGCGCAAAAAAGCCACTAGGGTTGCATTTTTTTGGCCTTATTTCTTCTAGATTTACCCATGGAGGCTTTTTATTCAGTTGAATTTCTCAATGTGTCTCGCTGTTTCTGCGCATTTCTGCTCACTGGCAGCGATTCAAATTAACGATGCATTACCTCTCTTTTGCAATTACAGTTACAGCAATTTGTCTAATGGTATTCACGTTCATCAAACAAAGCCTTGGAAAATTCATGCAAGTATATTGCGAGTTAATCTGGCCAGTCATAAAGGCGTCATTACTGACAGTCAAACGATAAACATGGGCATAAATTCAATCTAATGCATTGCTTGGATAGAGAGAATCTAAGGAAATCTTCATCCACATCATGTAGACTGTCGCAAGAGGCCAGCAGTTTGCATATCGTTAAAATGGCGCAGCTTTAAAGTAATTATTCTGAAAAGTGTTCGATGATTGCAAAGATTGCAAATTAGAGTGGACACTTGTGACACAATTCATGCAGAACAATGCTTTTAAACAAAGACGATTAATTGCATCAAATGACATTTTGGATATAAAGTACTGAAGAAAAGGCCCTGCTCCAACTGTGCACATAATTTGTATATTTCAAACCCTAGATGTCGCAATTTACATCAATCCTTTCAATGTTTTGTTCTGATTTTCTTTTTTGTGATTTTTTAAAAAAATTATTTGTGTTCGTTTTTATGTTTATCCCGACCTAACCTGACCTGACTAACATAAAAATGTAATTTCTTTATTTAGCTGCCTCTAACCACAGGCAATCACTACCAGTCTCCGAGCCATTAGGAGAAGCCCATTTTCTCAAAGTACATGTATCTAAATGTACATATATGCTGCATAGGGCAGTAGCAGGGATTATTCTGTAGTACAGCTGACATTTCTCTTAAAATGTTTCTGCAAGAATTAGCTAGCATTCTAAAGGCAAATCAACGAGTGAATGATCATGTGATTATGTGGCTATGGAGAAAGCAATGACATGGGAATCTTGCTTTTTCATTTCAGATATAACCAGTCGATGTACAGTGAATTTTGAAATGAGCCGACAGGGCTATGGGAGGCTTTCTTTACTTTTAACTAATTGCGGGACTGTGCAACTTCCATCGCCATGATATCTGCCATAAAGCTGTAAAATTGAGAGATTTTGAGTGCATGCATGCTGGGCTCGTACAGCATATACACAGCGGAGGATGTTTTTCATCATTACAACAAGATCTGCGTTATATCTAAAAGAATTGGCTGGAAATGAACTAGGGCTCAGCTAGGCGATGGAATCAGTCAACCACAATTTCCGACCCTGTTAGAAACGGAAGGAAAGAAAAATCCGGAAAAGCAATGACTGTATAGACAGCCTGCGAGCTTAGCACAGCGAAAGGCTATTATTGTACAATCGGCGTCAAAAATTACGAGATAGTCAAATCAGCTGACAGTCTGATCGTGAATTTCAATGAGGATTTCGATGCGCTGTTAGTGACTCAGAGCTAAAACCGATCGCAGCTTCAATACCGTATGCATATTCATGATCTTGCGATCTAGTGAAGCTGACAGCCTTTTTACGCACACACAATAAAAGCAACACCGTCGAATAAAAATTGAAAGTTTGCAGAAATGCTAAACATTTTCTTGGCGTAACAGAGCAACTTGTTAAGTTAAAAACACTTCCTGTTTTAAATACTTGATAACATTTATTTATAAAGCAATTAATGGTGCCAAATTTATGCATTTATTATAGATTTTTGAAGTATTTAGTTATGCAACAGTAATTGCAAAAGCTAATCATTAGGGAGACATAATGCACACTAAATAATAAATAACGCAAATATAGTGAGAACAATTTGAATATGGCTGCTTAGTACCAATATTGCAATATAGTAAAATGCCAATAGCTATTAATTTAAAATAAATCGTGAAATAAAATTCCCATACAAATATTTTGAAGTAGTTAGCAAAAATGTATTTTTTCACTTATAAATGAGGTGATTAGTTAAGCGTTGTGGTAATGTATGCTTGTGCTACAAGTTTGAAGAGCAACGTAGAAGAACACTTCCTGTTTTAAATATTTGATAAAATGTATTTAAAAGCAATTAATCGTGCCAAATCAATGCATTGAACATGTCTTTTAGTACCAATAGTTCAAAATAGCAACAAGCCATGCAATATCGTTTTAATATAAAATACTGTGAATCGTTAAAGAAGATTTCCATAACAGCGTTTCTGAAGTATTAAGGCAAAAACAAATTTTTTCACTACTAAATTAGTTAAACATTTTGAAAATGAGGGCTTGTCTGAACTACCGTGCTGTAGAAATTTATTTGCATGACAAAGCTGCGCAGCCATTTAGTTCGAACTGACGAAGTTTTGTAAAGTAGATTCCGCCTTGATTCATTATCATGCACGCAGATATGAAATTGCTATCTGGATTTTCCAAGCTGTAACTTTCCAAGTATAAAAAAATGTATTAAAAGGCCTACTGGGACACAAATTGTTCGAAAGTGCAAAAAAATTCTTATTTGCAAGTAAAATTAAAATGGATTTTCCCATATCTATTGGTGTGGGTTTTTTGTTTATTAAAAGTGCATAGCAAAAGAGTCACATTTTATCGTCTCATTTTGGCGGTCGTATAAAGGGAGGAGAACTAAATATAATAGATTTTAGTATGAGAAAAAAGCCATTTGATGGGCCAACATTATCAGGGATGACAGGCAGAAGGTTCTCTAGCCTGTCAAGGATCATTTAATTCTAGTGTTGCTCAGCATAAATTGATTTATGAACGAGGTGTGATAATAGCAGTGCCATCAACGAGCACCAGAACGGAAATGGGCTCAATGATATCAATTGATCGTGATTGGTTAATTTCGAGATACAAATGATCACTCACCAGAAATAATCGAGAAATGCACCATATGGCCTTCTAAGAAAGAAAATCCAACTCGAAAGTAGAATTTTGTGCCACTGGATAATTCTTGAAGCATACACCCCTATGTGGCAGAATAATTATGTTTGCTTAGATTCATTAAGATTTTAATGGTTTTAAAACATTTTAGGTTCACGATAATTTTTTGAAAAAACATTTTAGGTTCACGATTATTTTTTGAAAAAAAAATTTATGTTCACGATTATTTTTTGAAAATAACATTCCCATTCTCGATAGAATAATTTCAATCTGATTTCATTTCAAATTCCCAGCTGGTGAACTAATATTGCTTATTTCGATTGCTAAAACGACAAAAATTTGGTCAAATATCTAAGAAAATCATGCTATCACAGCAAAGTGATTTCACATGCAGAACAATCAATCTACAAGATTTTGTTACCCAAGCTCCATCCTTCACAAGACCCAAGATGAAATATAAACTCTTGTAAGCGCGAATAAACAATTTCTTAACTCAAATATCGACTAAGTAGCGCTCTAGCAAATTTGAGCTAAACCAAAGCTCCGTTATTAAATTTTACGTCTAATTTCATCTATTAAATTGAAGCAGATTCAGCAAAAATAATTGCCTAGCTTGACGTTCAAATTTCTTTGGCTAAAGTAATGAATTAAATAGGGCATTGAGTGCTAATTCAGAATCAGGCTGGGAATTTGAATTTTAATATTCACATTTTCATATTATGGTGCTTGCTCTCTCTAGCTGCATGCCATTGCGAAAGGCGATAGTTCCATCAATTATTAAACACAATTTCTTGAGGTTGCAATAATTGTTTTGTGCAGGAAAATTCAATTAGAACCGATAATACAATTAATGAAGCCTTTTCTTGCCTAGAGACATATATTTTGACTTTTATTGATTAAAGAGGTGAAATCTGGCGAAAATGTCTTGCTCGCAAAGAACCTCTCTATAGCGAACGTTCTCCTAATTGGGCTTTTAAGATGTAATTTTAGCAGAAAAGTGTAAGTAAAGTAGTTGATATATACAAAATTGATCGAGCAATATGTGCGCTATATGAGTTCCCTTATCACAAAGAAATTTTTAATCGGCCATTTTTACACTAATGGAAAATCGATAGCAAAATGGTGAATATTGCTGTTACCAGCGCGCAAGTATACAATAATATACCATGTATGTATAATGGATCAATTCATATAAAAGAAATTAGCTAAAAGTGCAACCATTGCATCTATTACTCATGATGATAATCCTATATGGCCTAGGGCACCACACACTGTTTGCAATCCTACTTTTATAAGTGTCAAAAGCTATATTTTGGTAAGACTAGACAGAAAAAGAAATTGGGGGATGATATACTGTATATCTAGCGCATTATTCCTAGCATATTAATCACATGAAACGCATCGGAAACGAATTTCCACTGGCTTTAATGATTGATGCAATTGTTATGCAGGATGATCTATGGGTTTGTTTACAATTCAAGTGCTTCCACTCGAACCGAAACGGACAACTAAAATAATAACAATAACAATACATTTTTTGCTAGACTTGATGCTCCCAATAGGAAAGCTCTGGTGTAAGAGTTTATGCCTCGCACTGTATTTATAATAGCTGACATTAAAATCTTAACAATTGGATTAAGTTTCCTTCTTCCCATGACATCCACTGGCATTTCTGTTTATACTTTGGAGAAAACCTGAGGCCATTTCAGACCAAGTAGTCAAATAAAAGTGAAAACCGGGTATTCATAATTTGAATTTAATGGCGTTTAAATGAAAGTTTATCACACGATCTTTATCTCGTTGTTTTCATAAACAAGGTAGGAAATCTCAGCTCTAACCTAGACGGTGAAATTTGCATTAAATAACCGTACTAATAATGCGAATTTGTGAAGTTCGCATAATGCCTAATTAGCAAGGTTTACACGTAAATTACTCAAATAAATGATGGTGTGTGCGTGCTTTTAGCCTCTGCACCTGGGCTGAAATGCAAGGAAAATTGGTATTTTCATAAATTCAAGCATCATATGGCGTGCAAAGGGAGTGGTTTGTTCCACCTCATGCATTTAAGCTGAATGTCGGCCACGCCTGGAAATGTACCAATAATATTTGCTCAAAAACTTTCCTAGGCGATGCAAAAATTAGACTGAAATTTAATTAACGCTGGTGGGAAAAATACGAATGGCAAGTATGAAGGTAAAAAATGGGTCCCAAGGGCCTTCTCTTAAAATAAACACTACATTGCAATATGGGAAATTAAGGGCCAGAATAAAGGCATTAAGGACTAATTTTTTAAATATGCATAAAGGTCTGCATCCGCATATGATGTCTCGATTAATTCAACTAAATTAAGCATGTTTTGTTTAAAAACTGACTGTTGTTTTAAACCTTTATTGTTCCCCTCGACATACTGAGCGTTTCCACTTGTTGATCAGATTGGATGACTTTATTATCTAACTGCGCAGACATACAAGTTTTTGATTTTGTAATGTTAACGTATTTTAACGGTAGTTTAGTGCACACCCTGGTGATGTACATGTATATGTACATGTATGCGTACTAAACATTACCCTATACATGTTTAAAAATATATATGTATCTGAACATGTACATGTATTTTATTGTGGTGTTAATGACTAGTGGCTTATAGTCGTGCTACAGTAACGTCAATTCACCATATCAAGTAAGACTTGCACATTTATTTATAAATGAGACTAAACTTTTCTTGAAAACTAAAGGGGATGCATCGATCATGCATGTACATGTATGTATTAATTATTCCCGACTTCTTGAGTACTTTTTTAAATTAAAAGCATAGCAACTATTTAATGCACAATGACATTTTCTACTGAATTTTTATTTGGAATATATACTCGAACAATTTGACATGAAATGTTTTGGAAATCTGGCTGAGATTAAACGTGTGTTTATTCAATTCATAAAGTTCTGTGCTCTAATATCTTTCATCCAGATTCCCTTATTATTAGGGTTTCATGACGTATTCGTAACGAATTTGGGGGTTGATTTTATCAAGATTTTGTTCGCAATATTCAAGTCGTCTGGCCATTAACTTGAATTCGGACTGTGGACATTGCGTCCTCCTGCAATTAATGTGCTCAGATATTGTCTTATTCTCTAATTTACCGCAGTGCATTAAGTTAAACTGAATTCTTGACTTATTTCATAATTAATCTTTCTTTTGCCATAAATTGTGAGCACGAGAGTACGTCAGTCGGAAATTACATGTGGGGCTATGTAGAGAAAAAAGCCAAATTGGAGTAAGTACTTGTTTTTATTTATTGCATCGTTCTTCTGCAACAACAATAATAATAATAATGCTAAAACCGTGTCTGTCTGCTGTTGTTTATATATGGAGTCTACATGGGAAACGGTTGGTCAAGCTGTCATGTTATAAGAAATGGCTGAAGCGAAAATAAAGGACTAAGGGACATGGAAACCAAAGAGATGTGGATCATATATAGGCCAGACTTAAGCCAGGTTAAGTCAATTAGAAGGACAACGTCCATTTTGGGTGTTTTGGCTTACTTCCACTGACAATGATTGATGGGGAAAATAGATCCGATATTGTTAGGATGGAAAGTCACGTTGAAACTTATGGCTCTCACGTATGGGGTTTTGGTATATAGAGCAAATTTAAAAATGTAGTCATATGTATTCGAAAAATATTTTAAAAAAAAATTAATAACTTTAGAATCACCTGGAAAGAAATTATGATAATAGGATGCAGTTATTTTGTGGTTTATGTATTGTGTTGATTTTGAAAACAAATTTCAGTGTTTCAAATATTTTATGTTATTTTTCTTGCTTTTCGCTTTGCAAACGTCTAGTTTATAGGGCTATCAATGGCGCCCTAGATCGTATTCCCCTGCAATTGCCCTATGATATTTCGCCATATCTTTCTACATGTAATTTGTTTTTCAATTGTTACTTTCAAACCTATAAAATGTGCCCTGTCGTATTGCGCGCTGTGCGCATATGATGATTTTTTCATGTTGTTTTATTACGACTTTTTTATCGTGTTTTTCTTACTTACCCACAAACTAAGCTGCCAGAATCGTCTTAATAGGAGGAAGTGATAACCGTGTGGCCCTGTTTTGCACACTTAAATGGCACAGAATGCACATGCCATGTCTGTTTAATACTTTTTTGATCGTCCTTGTCATTGCTTATGAGATTTTCAAGTATATTTGAAATGAATCAAAACCGCTTTGTTTTATCCCACTGGGTTAATATTGTAAAGCATATTAATGTATTACGTTCCATTAAAAATTTACGTGCTTATGTAAATTCTTACTTACAGATTGCTTAGTAACAGACAAAATTGGAAAGAAAGTGTTATGCATTGATGACAACATAATGCATGTACAGGAATGATAATAATTATGTTAATTTTGCTTCTATGCAATGTTGGAAGCATGCCCCAAATCTCGTATTTATTAACGTAGGAATCGGGTTTATTGATATTATAAAACACGGTGTAAGGCAATTTGGCCTAAAAGGTGTTTTGTCCTAGTTTACATTTGCTGAAGGCTCTTACTACTCTAGATGTTTTCATTTCCATGTTTTATCTTACACCAACTTTCAAGTTTTACGCCTCCATGATCCGATTTGCCAGTTCCCATTTTGTGAAAAGAAAATAACCGAATTTATATTTGTATTTTTTCCTACATACGATGTAAGCCCTAAATGGACAATTCAAATTTCGAAAATATCAAGTTGGAAAAGTACATTTTTCTGCTAAGGTTCTTACACTTGTTTTATTTATGTTTTAATTGACTATTGCATTTGCTCGCAAAAGTATCTCCGTTTTTATCACCGCCCTTTTTGCCTTGGTTATATTTGCTGCGAAACTGGCAAACTGGAATTTTTACGCATAAAAATTCAATTAAGAATTTAAGCTGATTTAAGTTACGGTAATTAAATTAAGCGTAAACACAAATAAGCCATCATTTCCCAAGTTTGTGCCGATGTAAATACTGCGTGAATATTAGTGTGCTTTTTTTCGACGAAATGAGAGCAGTTTAGGAGGGATTAAACTAGAGTCGTAGTTTAATGCTGACATTTTTGAAGCACTCTTACTCGACAATGCAAATATTTTCCGAACATGCAGAAAATACAGCAGCTTTCTTCTTAAATAAAGTTATTCGATTAAACAATAAAAAAATCATATAAAAATACAAACTTTATTTCAATTTTAAGCAAAATGATCATATTTTGACTGCGCAGAAAATGCCTTTGATTTGCGTAAAATCCTCGTTAGAATAACGTTACCCAAACGCACGTATTACATGATTTTTCTTAATTTTTATTCGTATAGTGCAATATATCTTGAACTGATTCCATCGTATAAATTTCAGTTTTACATTAGTAATCATAAAGTACGTAGCAAAACTCCACATTCAGAATCCAAGAACCCTGATTTGCCTTCATTTAGAAGGGTCTTTACGAGGCATTATAGGCTTGTGGCTATTGTAAATGAATGCCATTTGAGAAAGTTGGGGGAGGGAATAAGGGCAGAAGCTTCGATTTGCGTCTAAACGATGTGCCCCTCGTTACACTGTACAATGCAGGGCATTAAAACATTGCATGGCCTATTTCTTTAATGGCGTTTGACGGTCAATAAATCCTATCTATTTCCCCGAGAGATCGTTTGCCATTTTCCCATTATAATTTGAATCATTTGATTGGCCTTGCAACAACGCTGAATCGAGGCAATAAAACTGTCCATGTTCAACCAATATACGAAGGATGGCAGCCTACTGTGTGATGGAGAACCGAAAATAGCAATAGTTCAATCTGTACTAATAAGTGGCCATGACGGTAATAGTAAAACAATTAGTGAGCTTAATTCCAATTTATATTGGAAAAGCCATTTTTATAATTGTGTTAGCAAAGAATCAAAATTTGTAATTGAATAACCAGGATTACTAATTAAAATTTGCATTTATCTAAATCAATTTAGCGAAATGGAAATAAAACATGCATGCCATTTTTTATTTGTTACATAGTGGTTAAGTAACCCTCAAATCCTTAATTTTGTGATTAGGCAAATAAATGTACCAATGACACTGTATGACACCAATGATTGTTTCATTCACTTTATGGTCAGCAATAAAGTGCAATAATTGCTGCATCAATAAAACCCCTGCAGAATTGCTTAGATAGGACGGGTTAAGCAAACGACGAGTGTATTTTAGTCGATAACAGGCAGAAATCAGCGAAAATTTAAAAACGAGACAATGCAAGAAATGAATCCATACTTCGCAACATGTATATAAGCAAGAATGGGAATTGACTTTCGAATAAAATGCCTCGTAAAAAGCAGCATTGCAAATAAGAAGCGTTTATGAGCAAAACCCAGATTACACAGCAGAAATAAAAATATTATATAGAGAAAATAAAAGGCAAACTATAAACATTTTCTTAGTTTTTAGATACAATATGAATGAGTGCCTTCGCAGAGACAAAAGAAAACGTGGCTTTCTCCACCAGATATGCCGCAATTCCCAGCTGGATTCTCAGCAGATAACATAAATTAACTTTTATTTCATCTTCTATTCCCATATGCTTCATAATATAGCCGAGCTAAATGCAAAAAGTGGCTGCGCTGACGTCATAATTGGCTGCAATTTAAAATCTGCACAATGAGCAAAAATGCTTACCGTTTTAATTCGAATATAGAGCAAGGCCAAATGACATGGCTCCAAATAAAAAGTCGCACAGCTTTAAAGAAGTTTGAAAAATGCAGAAGACAATCAAAAATACAGTGATGCCTGTTGCACAAAACCTCAGTTTGCATGCATTATTCGGAAATTAGAAAGAAATGTGAACATTAATTTTCTCTAATGCACAAGAAAACTAAATAGGATTAGAAAAACAGTACAGTACTGTATGCTTTGCACAGGATATGTACAATGCATTCATAAGATAAGAAATGTTCATCCATTTGTTTGCATTATCCTTTTGCTGCAAATTGGAACATTTTGATGGATCCTGATTACTATATTGAGAAACAGCAATATATTACAAATGTTCAATTAAACCTATTTCTTGAGCGAAAACATACCCATGTACATGTATACTGTAGTTGTACAGGTATGTTACAAAGAACAATATTAGTTTGCAAAGGGTACATATTACAACTACATGCATATTTCCTGGACCGGAAATGCATTTAAATAGATGTCTTAAGAAGAGCATTTTACAACTGAGAGCATTATAACTTAATTTTATGTTATGTCCATATATAGTTGTACATGTACAATGTGCACTAGACTAGTCGTACATGACTATTACAGAGACCACTATTAAATTAAGTGTTACCTATTATAACCACCACATATTTCCTCGGCAGGAAAGGTATTTAAATAGATGTCTTAATCAGAGCAGTTCTAAATTTATGGCGTTGTAACATATACTTTTGTACATGTTACCTGTAAGTTTCAGAGAACAGTATTATGTATACAGGGTACTTATTAAAAGTATATTTATGTATTTAATTGGATTTCTTAAGCT
>JAQGAF010000283.1:0-59954 GCA_034687865.1 Kryphioiulus occultus
CCACTTTGACATACAGTACCTAACCAAAAACAATAATATTATTATTAATATTATTGTTTTTGGTTAGGTACTGTATGTCAAAGTGGAGCCAAACCAGCCCCTGAAAGATGGCAAACGGCTAGCACAGGTGACATTTAACTTATCGATGAGTGGAGTTAAACATTTTTAAATACACTACATGTGTACAGTGTACATGCATATACATGTACATTTAAAACATGTGCACATTTGGAGTATGGAATAAATGTATACGGATGTACACCCCATATTAGAGAGTTAGCGATTTTCGCGTCACGATAAAATGTACGAAACGAGTACAACAAAATGCTTTACGTTTCGTTTATGGTATCGTGAGTGGGCGACTCACCATCAGTTTAGGACCCATTTCGATGATCAATACACTTAATTTGAAGTGATGGAGTATGGGAAAATGCCAGCAGTGTGATCACGCCTAATCAGGCTGTTTGTGGCTAATCAGCTGTTTTCCAAAACCCGCGAAAACATCTTTGGAATTTATTCCTACCGTTGTTTGCAACACTGCCTTCGATGCACAATAGCGCATTTGCAATAAAAACGTGGACGCTTGACGTACTCGTAAGCGCACTTACGATAACTTTAAATTTTCTCGTAAGAACTTTTACGTTCGCGTGAGAGGGATCACGACAAGTGGCGGATGTGACGTCAATTTGAAGTTAGCGTAACGTAAGTATTCTCGTACGTAAAAAGCTTGAATCACTAGTCCTTCTACACGATGCGACCAAAACTCCTTAAATAAGCACTTGGCAATTCTCCACGCTACGCTGCCAGCTCTAAAGATGCAAAACATGTTATGTTTCTGCTCAAAATATTAATAGTTGACATGATTTGCAAATTTTAAAATTCATCAGTTTGAAAAGGGTTTTACATTTCTACTTCTTAATTTTCAGCGGTTGGACTTGGAAAAATCCATTGAAAGACATTTTATTCGGATTTCGTGAGTAGCCCCACAATTGAATTGTGAAACAATCCACACTTGGTGTAAGTGTTGTTACTGGCAATTCCAATTTGAAGGGCAACACTGACATCATCCTCTGACTTTGCAGCGATAGTGGAACATGATGTACAGTGTAGATGTAGGTTGGAAAGTAAAGGTCGATTTGGGCTGAGCTAATGGATTTCCCATTTGAATTTCCCGAATTCACTGCAGCCCACAAGCAGAGGGTTTTCCATAATCTGCTATGAAACTCAGCTAAACACTTGGGGATGGCACATGTAAGGTAAGGTACAACCGGATTCTTGGATCAACAGCGCTGTTAAATGGTCTAGCAGCGATTTCCCAGACCTATTGATATCCCCCAAGGGTGTTGCTCCGTTCCATCTTTATCTTTCATTTACATTTGAGCGGCCAAAAATATAGAAATAAACTCGTTAAAACTCCCCTGAAACAAGGATCCAAACAGGGGGAAATGAAGTGACCGAAATGAAACCTGCTTTCGTATATCTTTATGTACGAAAGAAGCCCATAACGGCTGGTAATGAGGCATGGTTGTGCTATCACAACGCCTGGTAATTTTATTGTGCAAGGGTTCTGGTTGGAGATACGTTGGCTGTACTACGAGCTTCAAAACGGCAAAATTGCTGTACTTTGTCCCATAGAGTCGATAGCTAGATTGGCCAGGCCGTCCCACAATTATTTTATCTTTCAGAACAAGTGCACCATCCATGAAAAAGAGACGAGTTTATCTCTAGTTTGACGATGATATTTATTCTAGTCAAGACAATCTGTTCATCTTCAGGAAAGCACAGCGAAATGCTGCACCCGTCAGCTTCAGCGCATATAAGAAAACGCTTATGAATAAAGATGCAATAAAGCCTTTACCATTAACCAACCAGCTAGGCTTGATGGCTTATTGTCACCATAATGCGAGCAATTTATTTGGTTATCTAATTTCGTCCAGCCCGAACGACGTTTTTTTCCTTCCAAGAAGCGCTCGACTGCGTTCGGATGGTGAATAATGCGAGAGTAATTAAGAAAAAAAATACGATTTGAAAGTTAGGCAAAGGAAGAACTTTCAACGTTGGTAGATAATTACTGCCATGCATAACTGCAGCACTAGGTCTTCCAAACTTTAATCCCAACATCTTATTGTAAAAAAGGGAAGCATCACTAGACTGAAGCACCGCCTCTCCACGACAGTATTCCAACACTTGACTGAATGAATTGCTGCGATGACAGATGTTTGGATAAATAAAAGAAAATGTTTTGAAAGTTTATTTCCGGTACAGTACTGGCATAGCTTATTGCCAATGCAGTACTGGTATAGTTTATTTCCAGTACAGTTTTTTTTAACAAAAATTGGCCTGTACTTCGGAATATGCTCTGTCCCAGCAAAAACACAATAAGAAAGGCTCGTAGGCTGGCAGTGATTGCCTGCGGTTATGGAAGGCAAAAGAAAGAAATTACAGTTCTAGGTTAGGTTGGGTTAGGATAAAAACAAAAGCACAAACAACTTAAAAACGACAAATTGTGACTGTTAGAGCAGGAGTCATACGTGTCAAATACATGTAGCTACTGTAAGTAGGGTTGTAATATAAACATTATGTGCCCATATTCCGCAGCTTATCCGCAAAATTGTCCTGCACAGCCAATCGACATGTTCTTTAAATAAAAAGCGAAGGACTGTGGACTGGATTTTTGGTTAGCAATTATCAATATATTTCCATTGGTATCATAAGAAATGTACAGGGTGCCCATCAAGTGACTATATGCAATTTATATAGCCCCTAAAATTTCATCCAGAAGTGGTACAAACTCATTTGGCGTCATTTTGCAGAAAAACCAATCATGTTTCACATCCATATATTCATCTTGGTTTGTTGTCAGTCAAAATAAAAAGATAATGTTTTAAAAATTTATTAACAGTACAGTACTGGCACAGCTTATTTTCCATATAGTTTTTATAACAAAAATTGGACTGTACTTTGGAATATGCACTGCCCCAGCATAAACACAATAACGGCTGGTAGGCTGGCAGTGACTGCCTGTGGTTATGGAAGGCAAAATACAGAAATTACAGTTCTAGGTTAGGTTGGGTTAGTTAGGATAAACACAAAAACACAAAAAAAACTTGAAAAGGATAAAGTGTGAGTGTTGGAGCAGGTCATACTTGTCAAATAGATACTGTAAATAGGATTGAAATATACAAATTTTGTGCCCATATTTCGCAGTACCGGTATATCCACAAAATTGTCCTGCACAGCCAATCGACATGTTCTTTAAAATAAAGAGCGAATAACTGCTGACTGGATTTTTGTTGTAGCACTTATCAATAAATTTCCATTAGTATCATAAGAAATGTACAGGGTGCACCTCACATGAGTACAACTTTGAAATCGCCTAAACATTTATCCAGAAGCTGTATAAACTCAGTTGGTGTCATTTTGCAGCAAAATCAATCATGTTTCACATCGACCTACGTACATGCATATACGATATTTGTCTTGGTTTGTTGTCAGTCAACATTTCACCTGTCAAAGCCATTGGACCCTGAGCAATTTGGCACGTGTGCATCCTCTTTGAAATGGACGCTCGCGCCCCTGGTGACGAAATTTGGTACTACGACAGTATACTTGATTAGCTTTGCTAAAAAATGACACATACTCTTTTTTCGATTTAGCAAAACGAACAGAAGAACGACTGCACATGTACGTAAGCTTTTTTTGATAGGCTCTTAAACTATCACTGTAAGGTGTAATTTGGAAAATGTATACGTGTTGGAAAACTGGAAATTTGTCCCGAACAGCATCGCTTTCCACACTGCTGTCATGGTCTTATCACGAAGCGAATTTCTCCTTGATGATAACCAGTGGCGCAAGTTGATACTTTCTCGATGGGTATTCTTGAGGACGATTACGTAACGCTATCATTTGCCGGAAAACGTATTTACTTCAAGTTTTCTGCGCTTTATTATTTCATCATAAAGTGAGCAGTTGCATGATGCCATTTCTTGGAGGGAATAAAATAATATTCATTTACGCTATCGCTTTTCATCCGTGCTGTACAGTCTGCTTCAAGCTACAATGTACAATGTACAATGGTGTACAGAGCAGTGCTGTATATTTTTCTCTAAATGAAATGCGTTAGTCTCATCACGCTGGTGATTTTCTCAGCTCCTCTCATAACCTCTCTTCCTTCCTCTTTTATGTATCCTTTCACTTTCGTTGGCGAATGCACATCGGAGATGAAACATGCCATGATGTTGCCGCACACTTCTTGAAATTCGGTCGGGGGCGCGTCAAGTAAAGAAAATAAAACATTTGTAAGGGATTTTCATTCCGAATCTTTTTTGAAACAAATAGCATCATAAAATGTTTACTGAAATGCCCGGCCAGACCGAGCAAGCCAGCGTGGCGCTGACATAGTCGATGCAAGTCCGCATCTAGATGAATGCTGTTTTTTTGGACCCCGATAGATTGTTTGAAATTGCATTTATTTATTGATCGACGTTTTATGCAACGTATTGTGGAAAACGCTTCTTGGAGAAGAACGAAGTGAGCGTAATAATGGACTTCTCAAGTGATGAGGTCAAAACACCCTCATGGAAATGGCCAAACATTTTTTCACATTTCATTTACAGGTTTTTTTGCTGATGTTTGCTAACATCTAAATTATCACTGGCTGCGCTAAAGATTATACCCTGTTCCGCAATAGACACTATAGGAAACAGCGGCAGGGCTCATACCAAAATTTGTAACTCGATTTCCCTGAATTACCCTGATCAAATCAGATCAATTTCCCTGACTTTTCAAATAAATAATGTCACATGTAAGTAAATTTAACTTTATTTTCAACACTGCAATTAACTATATTTTTGATATTTTTCAGCGTCACTGCAACACTTTGTTGGTCAATTTCCTCTGCTTCCAAGTTAGCAGCTTTTCGGACCCTTTTTTGAGTCCATGAAGTCAAAAAATTGAAATTCAAAATTTCTTGAAATGTTTAACCTGACTTCCATTTGACTGTCCATGACTTAATGGACAAAATGTCAACATTTTCCGGACTTACCCTGATTTTATGGACAAAATGTCAACAATTTGTGACTTTAACTGACACATTTCATTTCAATGACTTCAATGATTTTCCTTGGCGGTATGAACCCTGTATGGGCTTTACATAGTGACCAGTAGGCTGGCGAGCTTGCCTGGCTAATGGCAAAGGGAACTCCCTCAAATTATACATGTATATTTTTAACTTCTCTGACTTATCCCTGACATTTCCAGGTTTTAAACAAATTTTACTGACCATCCTGACCACTGAAAATACAAAAATACGACATACTGTATGCCAATATATTTATAAGAAACGCTATACTTATCGCTTATTATATGCAGTACATGTGCATGAATGAACAGGAGATATGAACGTAGAACACACATTTTTACAAAACTGACAATTTAATTTTTAATTTCGTCCACAGAATTGCATGCCATATCTTGACTTTTTGTTAATCAATAGCTAGCCATGTAAAATGTATTATTGAATTTCCCTGACTTTTTCAAGACCTATTTCAATTTCCCTCACAAGGCAAGTGGAGTTGAAATTCAGTTTTAAATATTTCGTGCATCTGCTGAATTACCCTGACGAATTTCTCGACTTAACAAAAATGTGCATATGTCTTGAAATCGAGTCTAAGACATTTTCTAATTGACCAAATTTACTTGACTTGGACATGTAAGTCTTTAGTTGTAAATTGTGTCTCTAAATTCCACAGTGGCTTTGCAAAGTGGATGTTAGAGAACACCCACGCATATACAAGATCTTCGCGAAACGGAAATGTAAGGTTGCATAAGACCACAGACAGTACAGACAAACATATAAAAGAGTAATGAGCCAACAAATTCGAAACCAGCAGAAGTGTTTTAGAAAACATTCTGCATGGCAGCAGGGGTAAATACACTAAATATACATGTGCGCTGTTGTCCGATATTTACGACATGTATGAAATTCGAACAAGTATGCAATTACAAATCAAAATAAACTATGTAATTTAAAGACAAATTAGAGTGCAACCTCTAAAAGAGAATCGATTATTCAGAATTCTGATTAACTGTGGAAAACAGAACGCCCTCGTATTTATCAGAGTGAAACATACTACCAACATACTAGTCGTACTGCACTTTTATATAAAAGTTCAATAAGTTCAATCAGTTCCCATACATGCCAATTACATTCAATGGAAAAGGTATCAACATGTCAATTGCGCCGAAAAATACTTTTCAATGGATTAATCAAAACGGATTTATTTTAAGTCTTCTGGAAAACGTTCGACCATGCATTTCCCCTGATTGCTCAACGGTAGATAACGATACCTATTGTTCTGCCATACATTTTGCAATCAACGTGTATTTCATCAAAACCAATGCATTTTCATTGTTTCAGTACATTGTATATCCTTCAAAAGAGTTGTGATGAAGCAAATTATTTCAGATTATTGATGGAATACGAAAATGTTGCAAAGGGACATTCGCAACATTTTCATATTCCATGCTTCATGAAATTGCACGAACAATGGAGCTCTAAGGTATACAGTAGAATAAAGGGTATTATAATTATAGGGGAGCATACAAAAGTAAGAAAACAGGCCTGAGTAATAGAGTCCAAGTAAATCATTCCTACTTATCGAAACTCAACGTTTCCGTGACCATCGAGTTTTATGATGATCGATGAGCAATTAAATTTCAGCATATAATTAGGTAATAAATATTCTAGCTTTCTAACACGTTCATATTTTCTCGACTGGTGAGAACTACCCAAAATTCATAGAGTCCCCTGATATCAACTGACTCCACTGAAATATGGCAAAACGTTGTTATTGATGGGATTTGCAAGAATCCCTGCGTGTGTGCAATCCATAAAGGAAAAGCATCACAATCATATTAATAACAATCTATATATTCATGATTTCGACTGATAAACTGATCACAAAGATATTTTTGATTACCAGCCATACACGACGCTTCCACACCCATAAATCGGTAATTAAACTGCGATAAACACGACAAGCCCCCTGATAAATAACACCCCAATTTCTCTAATAATGCCAGGCATTAAACATTAATTTCATATATAATGGCATGCACAGATTGTTTTCGTTCTCGTTATTCACATGATTATCTTCGGGCACGTTTCAGAAAGCAATATCTGCATAGCTGTTTTATCCTCGTTGATGAAAATCGAAAAAGTAGAGAAGATAAGCCTCGCAATACGTCTGCAGAATGCCTCGTTTTATTAATTACGTATCTAGAAACCCATTCTTTTTCATATTATTGGGCAGCATTATTACGGTCTGTCATAAATAAGGTTTTTCAGAGCAGAAGCAGGATAAGGGCTGGTCTAATTGATATATTTAGAACTGGTGATTTAAAAGTGTGATTTGCAAATCATCCAATGGAAATATGCAAATGATAAAAATTCCTCAATGTTCTCGAATCTTCCAGCAGCTGGAACCTTGTAAATTCCAAGTCTTTCAGATAGACATTAATGAAACGGCATGGGTTGATAACTAACATAGCCCAGCTACACCAATGCCCAGTTTACAAATGACCCAACCTAGTTAACAGAGGTTTTGGTTTAGGAGCCATTACTCATGGCTGATGACACTGACTGAATTAGAATATTCCTAGCATTTCGAGCATTTCGCGTAATTAACGGACCGTAATACCAGTAATAAAACCGCGCGCCTCGCATTAAAACAGGGAATTAGTTTAAAGCTTTGACCTGGCAGACTAGTTGAGCTAATAATTTAAAATGAACACTAATCGGATCACATTAATACTGGAAAACTACGACATTTCGAATTTTCTGAAGTCACTATTAGTCACTATTAGAAGTGAGCTCCTCCTAACGGCTCGTAGGCTAGCAGTGATTGCCTATCGGTTTGGGCAGCTAAATAAATTGCATTGTTAGGTTAGTTAAGATTATACAAAAAACAAACAAAAAACGCACAAAATAGAAAAAAAAATATTAAATAAACGGATAACTTCCAACAGCTATTGTACAGTGTATGACAGGAAGCATTCTAGTATACTAGACAAGTAGGATAGAAATATAGTGTGAAATTTGGAGCAGGGCATATTCTGATGTAAATCCAAATAAACTTCCACGTGAAATACATATGTAGTATTGATTTTAACGCCGGATTATTTCTTGAACATATCTTTCACGTGCCTGCTCTCTTAGGTTTCTTGGTGGTATTGGCCTCGTGAGTGGCACAAACATATCTCAAATATAAAATCGATTACATCGAACTATTAATAAATGATGGATAAACGTGTAATCGGTCTCGCATTACTGCCGAAAATAGTTGGTATTATTCACCGGGCGAAATCGTTCAGTGACGATAAGAATCAAATATCAAATATTAGCAGCCAGGCTAAGATGGTATCGACTGAACATGAGAGAAACAAATATCCGTATCACTTTGCTTGCAGGCAACATCTGGTTAGTTTATTGCGCGAGTAAATATTTTATCTAAGTAGCCTAAATGGTGTCCATTATAGCGGCAAACAAGTATTAATGAAATGCAGCTAGCACAGAATTGATATTATTTGCACAATGTACAGTACATGTATTGTGAATTTTGGCACACCAGCAATTTAAGCTATAATTATCTGCAAATGTAATGAGACGAGTGCGGGGAAACTAGCCAGAGGTGTGATCTGCAGATATAATGCGTATCCATACATTGTTATTCAGTAAATTTCCAAAAAAAACACTTGGGTTCAACTAGCTCACGTTGTTCAAGAATTGAAAAGTTTCTCATGAACAACAAGGATCATAACAAATGTTGCTGTAATGTCTGCTAATTTACGAATGAAATCTATTTTGACATTAAGTTAATGAATACAAACTTTACAAACTTTTAAATTAATTGTCCATTGCACTATACGTGGGTGTGACAAGTTTAGGCTGCAAACCTAATCGGAAGGTGCTAAGTTACCTAACATCTGAGATGTTCTCGGCTCATTACTTTCCTAAGTGCAATTTAATTGAAATTGATATCGCAACAGGATAGATATTAAAGGGCAAATTAACTTTTTTCACTCATGATCTCAGATTTCTGATCCTGTAAGTCTCGAAAAGTTTAACATGCACGCACATCATTATGCAAACCACGTAATGGTATTTCTTTCCATGACAACAAACCCTACTGCATCTTATTATATGATGAGGCAATTTTAACATATTTTTATATAGAAACAAAGCACCTTAAAACGCGCATATGAAAAGCTGTTACCAGAAGTGCTATGATGATACATCATGCAATACATCTTGTGGAATTAAAATAAGGATGGACCCCTCAGTATATTAAAAAAAAGTGTAATATTGAAATTAGGCATGGCAGACTGTAATCATGCATTGTTCATCAGATCGTGCAGAATGCTTTTAGGAAATACGTGAATTTTAAAGGTGCTTTCAACAATGTCTTGCAAGATCGTGATTCGCAAAAAATGCCAATCTGTTAAATTTTGCTAACAATGGATTGAGTAATACAGACTATGCAAGATTTTAACAGTTTTGTACATCCCACCCACTTATGAGTTACTAGTAATGATTGGCTTTGCGAAAGCGTGCAATTTTACCATCTGATCAGTATAAACCATCATCGAATAAACCAAAAAAATTCTCGCATATATCTGAGTTTAGCTTTCATGTTTGACTACTTTTGCATCACTCCAGCTTCACTTAGGTTTTTTTCGTTGTTTTTCTACCACTGAGCGAGAGATACCACAATTGACATTTTTCTTTTGTCGTTTATGACATGGCAAGGTTTAGATGTTTAAAAAACTGCTATTATCGCATTTAATTACATGCATTAGTGCGAATAATTATCCATCCCAATTCGTGAAATTAAATTAGATGCGATTACCTAACCCATATAAAATCTGAAAATACTGAGCTGCTCAAAAAAATAAATTGAAGGAGTTGAAATTATTTATGCATTAGGGTGGAAAATAAAGTTAGGCGGTTTAACAAAGAGTTACTCTCCCTGATAACAAAAGTTTGGCTCGCTGTATTCAAAATATAATCTCTTAGTTGCGACAAACATGCATGAATTCATACGAAAATCTACGTCTTTTCTTTGGCTTAATAGAAATAAAGGCGCATGATGAGAAGCATTTTCTTCATGCACATGGCTAAATAAGTAGAATGGTATACATTTGCCAATAAAAAATGGGCGACATCAGGAATAAATCATAATCAAATTGTGCGTATAGTTGAATAGTTTGTTCGTGGAAATTTGCGATAAGAATGGGTTGAAACCTGGACCGACAATTTACGAATTATAGGTCCCATGCTCTTCATCGCCAATTTCACCTCCTTTACGATATAACATGAAAGAATGGGTTTCTGTTAACTATGTTTAAGAAAACTGCGAACAATTTACACCAAATAGCACTGTTATCGTAACGTTAACTACATGTATGTAACTTGATTCTCTAAACGATGACTCCAACAACAACAACAAAATCGAAACAAGCCACTTATAATTGGTGTAAAAATGATTTTGGATAAACAATGGTATAATGCCCGCTCAAAATTGCAAATACATGCAATTGTAAATAATACTTGTCCAGTCCACAACAATGACATGTACTCGCGATAAGAATCCTTTTTTGTTTAAATCCTGCTTCCCAAACCTGGGTAAATTACCCAAAATTGATTAAAAGACAGAGTACACAGTAGAATAAAAAGTACTCTGACAGTCTGCACAATATTATTAAATTAAATCATTTTTTGCTGGTAATATAATGAATATTTTACCTGAATTGGTAAAAATAACTTTTTCATAATGGGCTTAGACAACGAGGATTAATTTTTGGTAATGATCGAAAAAGTATGAGACGCATTTGTTTAACCTAACCTAAACCAGCCTAACAATGCAATTCCTGACTTAGCTGCCCCAAACTGCCAGGCAATCACTGCCAGCATATGAACCGTTAGGAGAAGCCCACTTCCTCGTAGTGTCTATGCCGAAGCAGGGCCTATACCGAAGCACACCCCCATTTTTATCATTAACACTAAGTTTAGCGCTCAGAATTTATATGAGAATGCTTAGTCAGAGGTTTTTACAAATTATAATCCCGCCAGCAGAAAATTCACTAAAAAGGTGATTAATTTACGTTTTTTACGGTTGTGTTTACACTAATGAGCTGGAAAGAACAGCCCCTATAAGGTAAAGTGTATAAAAACACGCAATTGTTGCGTCCATAAAGTACGGCGGATCCTAAGAGGTTATGAAAGTGAAGTGAAACTGAAATCGATCGGTTTTTAAGAACAAAAGCTGCACGCACGCTTCAAGCTCGCTTTCAACTCGCACTAGGCTGAGTGTTAGGAATGTGCATTAGTGCATTTTTCATTCGCGATAATCATCGCATATACACACAGCGGTGGCAGTAAAAATGTATTAACGAGTTTTAAATGTTAAACTAAGAAAACTTTAGCTTAAGAACGAGTCGAAATGAAGCATTCCAGGAGATCGTCAAATGGGAAAATATTCGTGTGGAATATGCAGTGACGGGGTGTGAAGAATAAGTGCCTTGTTAAAAATGTCATTAAGGCAGTTGTACAACGCTACGAATTCCTTCGGCTCATCCAAACAGAAAACATTAAAAAAGATTTCCAAGCAAAATACGCTACATGCTCCCGCATATTAATGCGATACGTCGAAAAATTGGCAGAGTGAAGAAAGTTAAATGTACCATATCATGCCGAAATCTTAAACACCATTAGCTGTATGCCTGCGCCGAGGAAAGAAACCTAATAAATGTTTCAATACTGCGCTTAGTTCCAGCAAGTAGATGTTCTGTACATACAGGGCGTTTACATCAGTTAGAACCCATCCTGACGGAAATGGGGAAACTTTAAACATGGATTTTGCAGCAAATTACATTCTCGCATAACGACATACAATACTGGGGCACGCAGGCCTACCCCTGTTGTTTTTTGGAGAATATAAGCCAATCGTTAAAATTCACTTTAGCTGCAAAAAATGGGGTTTTTCATTACTAACATTCTTCTTTGTGCTTAAGCTATTTTCTCAACATGTAGTATTCAGTAGGGATATGAACATTTTTAGAGGGATGTAATGTAAAGACACTCGATCCTAAACCACCTAGACAGAAAACATGAGCCAGCTTGCCATCACTGATAGTCTTTGATAATCTTTTCTACTATATTCAGTACATTTCTGTTGGAATTTCCATTGAAATACATTAGGAAGACAAAGGAGTAAATATGGAAGTTGAAGACTTGATCATATGTTACAATGGCAGACTACTGTATGTGTTCGGACTATTTCCATCTCCCTACTTATTTGGTATACTGGTATACAAGATATAAGCTTACATGTATATGACACCTTTCCTAGCTGTCGGAATTTATCCTTCTTACGTTTTTATTCTACTTTTTGCTTTGAGATTTTATGGTTCAAATGTGACTAACCTGACCTAAACTAGGCAAACATAACCTAAGCTAAACATAAAAATTTAACTTTTGTATTTTGGCTGCCCTAGCAGGCAATCACTGCCAGCTAATGAGCCGATTGGACAATCCCACTTTGTCATGCACATTATGTATTATGTTATACGACCACAAATTCAGAATATGCCATCAATTTTTTTCTTAAATTTGTAACATCCAACTTTTAAAACAATGCAACATAGCCCTATTACATTCAATTGATTACCCTAATCAGCATCAGCGCCGCTTTGTTGTGGGAGAAGGTGAGTAAATACATGTATAACCACACAACGACTCCACAAATTCATGCATTTAATTAAAGCTCAAATAGGGAAATTACACGAAGATTCCAGGAAGGTAGTAATTTGAACAGGCAATATGAGACCTTGTGACTGCAGAATTTTGAAGGTTCTTTGAAGTTACTAGCAAAGTTATACATGCACTTCAATACGTAACATTCATGTATACAATCAGTATGATATTTCAATGATGCTCCATGTAAGCCAATACATGTAATTTTAATAGCACATCATAACAAGTTGCGCAACCAAGTATTAAAGTTTTAAGCCTTCGCCATATTGGCGATATCAAATCGCATCAGCGGGTCAACATTTTAATGGATTAATCGTACCATACCCTCTGGTGTATTTAGTTTTGGATTACCGTGTAACCAAAGAGCCGTTTAGCCCAGAGGTATTTGCCATTTTCAGGATAAATTTTACAATCTTAATCGCCACTGGCCTGCAATCCCAAATAGGTCGCAGGGCACCAGCCAGTCACTGCTGCACCGAATTTGATAAGGGCCAAGCTAATAATATAAGCTCGATTTTATCGTGTTTACACTGATGGGGTTGGCAGCTCCAATGCTGGTATGTCAACACGGATTATTATAAAAGTTCACAAACGCAGGGCAAAAACAACATTGGCGTAATAACCTTTGCCATAAAAATGTTGATAGCAAAACGCCTAGGCTATGAAGTGTGCCAATTTCGTCATCACCTAACTGAATGTTTGTCGCGCAGTCTTATGTCATTTTAGAAATGTGTGCCAAAATTGCCAGCGCCCAATAAATTGTGAAATACTAATAAGTATGCTTGAACAGTAGCCACTTTATGTTCTTCGCATTTCAACAGCTGCCTCTGCGATTTACGGTGAAAATATGCTAAGCTATTTGGACTTATCTTATTCAACTTGGAGCTGTTCTGGTATAACAAATAGGTTTTATAGCTCGGAAGCTAGATTGTTTGCATTTGGTTTATTGCGAAAGTAGATAAAATCATAAATTCAAAACTGCATTTGTTTTTATTTCGGGGCACAAAAGGAAACAACGCTATCGGAGACAAACTGCTTGCCACTGATATGAAATTCAAAGTATTTTTGTGATATTAATTATTTGTGCAGCACAGCAAGATGGCATATCAATTTCCGTTCTGGGAATGCTTTTCCAATAATTCTTGATGCATTCACGAGCTTTACTGTGTATGTTCCCTCTAAATATATCTCGATGTTCATAATCGTATTCCAAAAAAATAGGAAAACATAGGATTAGTATTACATTCTCAAATTTCATTAAAAAACTTAAGAGTTTCTGGAAAATGCTCGAAGAACTAGTTTTTTTATTTCACGTATTTGGTTCACTGTTTATCACCATGGTGGAAATTTATTTCTGAAAACAACATTCACTGAGTATTGAGGTACTCCAGCGTTTCAATGCTTTCTCAGTTACCCAGGTTAAAAAACTATTTTACTGACTAAATAGTTTTACAGTTATTTTCAGGTTTGAAATGTTGTTAAAATGGTCAATTGGTAGCATGTACAGGGCATTGCAAAAGCCTTTTTAGCATAAGGAAAAAACGCTGCTATTAAATCGAAAAACCTACAGAATTTCATCTTTTCATGACGAGTATTACTTATTGGAAATTGTGAAATTGTTTAACCCATGTATGTCTATCATTCTTACGCTGATATCACAATTATGATTAACAAACACGAAATAAAATGATGCTGAAATATTCTAGGTTCCAATTCAAATTTCCTGAGTTCACCAGGCAGTTGGTCACCACACTTCGTCTTGCAAATCATCAATCAAGAATGATCAAAAGCAATTAGGAAATCTTCAGCGGACATGACACGGTGGCCATATGAGCAATTTGATATTATTATGAACAATTCTATCGTGGCATTGGGTTCTATACAATAGCTTCATTCAATAAAACTGACCACTGACGCGTGTGCAGTTCGTCTACCAAGCTCGTCTTCGCGTTTGCAGTTCGTCTACCAAGCTTTTATCTTGAGGTTGCTAGTTCACGAAAATTACTGCAATAAGCGGAAAACACAATACCAAAATACACCGAGGAAAAGCCAAGCCAGCGCAGTGTTCTTTCTCCATCCCGGGTGGTTTCCACGACAATAGCTATCCTATGAGACAATAATCCAAGAAGGCAACCACAATTGCCGCAAATTTCCTGTTCCTGTGTTTACGAGCAGAGGCTTCTAGCAATCAGGTCCTTCTCCAGCAAATGAGAAATGCGCTGCACCGCCTTCCCAGCAACAAATTTCAGTTAAAAGCTAGGCTGAGCTGCCCTTTGGGTGAGGCAGCATCAGGTAACAAGGCCCCAAAGCCAGTGCCTTGCCTTAGCAACATTAGGCAACATGTCCGCCATTGTAGGAATCGATTGCACAGGGCCCAGAAATGTTGGAAGAGAAATGATCAAAGACGAGTGTGTTGCACAAGTCCGAACAGCTGCAACAGCAAACAAACAGCTTGGCATTACCACTAGGAAAGTAATCCCACTCTTCTGGAGAAAACCACTACCTTAAAGTGCATTACTTTATTACGTAGCATATAAAAGAAGGGTGTGAGAAAGAGCTGAATTCGAATGCATAAGTAGAGGCGCACGATGGCGTACTTTGAGATGGAGCAAGACCAACAGAGATAAGGACTAGTCTACATGTCGGATTGGCGTACATGTACATGTAGGGACCTTTCAAATCCAGGTGAACATGGCAAAAGCGAGGGCCAATCAGATCCACAGGCTTAAATTACTTTATTGACTGCTGAAAAGCGCAAAGTTTGCACTATCTTCGACACTCAACAGGCTATGGATACAGAACTGTAATCTTATAAAGCAATACAGAGATTAATTTTACGATCTGGCATGCATTGCAAAACACAAGTACATTGTGGTGGGATCCTGAATTGAATATACACAGCCGCCAAAAAAACCTGTAATCAGATATCGAATTAAATTTCAAATTTTCCTGACTGCTAACTAAGCGAGTATTCGAATTTGCAATTTCAGAACAGGTAATACAGGAATACTTTCCCTCGTTTACGATAGGCACAGATATCGGTTTTGTTTGATCTGCATCATATTCAAGGCATGAAGGATCCATGCATAATGGCGTACGCCATACAAGATTTCAAAAGGTTTTTTTCATATTAGGTAGGTTGGAGCATTGCGCCATTTAAGCTTTTTACTTCTATCAAACTCCATTTAAATAGCAAATAAGGCATTATGCGGCATGCATTGACTAATAATTTAATTTCGACATTGATGGAAGAAGAAGGTACTGCTTAATTTCTGCAGTAGATCAAGCTAAACGCAAAGAAACAGGAATCATTGTTGTTTCCAAGTTGCTAAGAGCTTATTGATTAGCATAAAATAGGCAAAAACGTACAACAAAGAATTCAATGAAATCCGTAGACAGCATCTATCTGCACTCGAAAAGTTGATATATTTTGAATATTCATGTACAAGTATAAAGTCATCGTTAAGATAAATAAACGTTTTTTATCTTTAAAATTATTTCACATTTATTTGAGTTTGAGTTGAGTATTTCATAGTTTTTAAAGGCGACCCATACTCACTTTGAAATTAGTACTATACCTCAGTGCATACCATCTTACTATCAGAAGTGAAGATATAGTAAAAATAATGGACGAACTACGATATAATCCCTGCTGCTGCCCAGCGCCGCCATCACATTGATAGGTTAGTTTAGGCTAGGTGTTATTTATGGCTATTAGACAAGTAGGAATTAAAGGAAAATAGTCTGTGTACAATTGGGTCAGGGACTGTGCTAGAGTACACATGTAAATGTACATGTAAGTGTCTTATTTCTGTGACCACCACTGTGCATCCAAAATAATTAACGGGGATAGAAAAGACTCGGATTATATTTTATAAATTGCCATATACTACAATCGTTCAGAGCACAATCCACTTAATTGGCATCTGCTGGTTCTAATACACGTATTATTTGGACAAATCGAATTTTTTTCTAATAATAGATGAGTTAAGTGCAATCTGAAATAGCGGCTGGTGTGATAAAACACTCGATTAAATAAATCTCGATGCAAGCTTCCCATGCAAGACATTTTTCTAAAGATTCGATGAAAAACTGTTCAGACATTGTAATCAATAATACATGTATAAACAATTAGGATGCCTATGGTACCTCCCAGCCGTTCATCAAGCACAGCAGATTCTAATTAAATTCATGGGCTGTTTTGCAGCGGGTGCAACCCACAAATTAGGTTGCCGATAACAAAAAAGACGAAAGCGGAGAAATCGCTTAATAATAACAGCATATAAAAAGTTTTTAATGCAACTCCGTGCAATGCTGCGGAGGATTTGCCTAAAGATGATTTTAGAGAATCCCCCTATAGATTTAAGCAAATATAAATTGATTCTCAATACTGACAAAAAACTGATTCGATGGGAGTCCCACCCATAGATTTGTTATTAACTCAAACCCAAAATTTCAAGTCGTGCTATAATTGGCAGAAAACCTTCATTCACACATGACAGTTCAATTAAATTCGGGATTATATCTATGCACAAAAACAATCAGCAGCCACAATTCGATGAAATGAATATTTGCAGCGCACATTATTTTGTAATGAGGATGGTGTCTTCATGCTGTTATTTTGGATATTCTACTGAATATATGCCCTGCTCTCAATGTGAACAAAATGTGTATAGTTCAACTCTATTTGCACATGAATAGTAGGCAAGAATGTCACCTTTCCTAGCAGTCATAACTAATTCTTTTATTGTGTTTTTATAATTTTTCTTCGTGTTTATTCTAACCTTAACTACAAGTTGTAAAATGTAATCAAATGTCTTCATATCGCTGCAACTAAACACAAGCAATCCCTGCCAGCCTATAAGCTGTTAGGAGAAGCCCACTAGCTGTAGCGGCTATACACTGTACATGAGTTGAGCAAAACCATCAGCGATTTTTTCGAAGTATATACTGTGCATGTATTTGTAGTTGCTTTTATCAATAAATCCGGGTTCCCATTCAAGTTCTCAAATCAATTTCCCTGACATTTTTCATGATTTTTTTTTTAAATAAGAAAAATGGTGAATTTTATACGACATATTTATAACAAATGATGACTAATCAAATAGCTGATGCAAACTACTTCAATTTCAAGGACATTTTTATAGGGAACCATATAAATTAAATGTTATACTTTCTGAGCAATATGAGCAGTATGGTAAAACTACATGTAATGTTTTCACAGTATTGGTAAAAGAGAAAATGAGAGCAGTGCTTCTTTGGTCACATAATTTCATTTCTAAATAATCGCTTCTTGCTTTCCAATAAGCCATCAAGATACTAGATGACGATTTCAATTTTTTTACAAAGCTTGAATTACATTTCAGCGTCGAAAGAATGAATTCATCCTTTTGGTTATCTTGAGCGTTTTTATTCCTTGGTGAAATTATTTTAAAGAAATGGAATTGAATGCACCCTCGATGCTGAACCAACTGGATATGCGAATAATAGTCAGGCACAATACCGACATGCATTACATTTTGGAAATTACATTACATCGTAATTTGCACTGCAGTGAAATTTGCTAGCTTCTTAAGTTTACCAACTCGACTGAGAATTATAAAGCCGCAGAAGGATGCCGCAGATTTATATGCGATATACAATTTCAGTTCCATTCTCTCCGTGTATACCAGGACTGCATTATAAAGTTCTAAGTATAGTCCCAAGACAATCATGGTCTCCCAATCTGCACCACACAATTGATTCAAAAATTAGAAATAAGCAGAATCTTCCGCATGAACAAAACGATTTTACGGCGAAAACAGCTCGTTGAGTATTAAGCAAAATAATTAGTTGAAGTTCAATTAAACACAAATAATTATCCAGACAATAACGTAATTTGATGTCAAACCGAATAGAGTTCTAGCTGAAATGGTATTAAATCCATTCACTAGAAGGAATGTACTATGCGTACAGAGTGATGGAAAAGTCTAAGCTTCTTCAAATACAGTAGAACCTCTGTAAGTTGTCCACCCAAAGGACTGTCGCAAACTGGTCAACATAAATAGGTGGTCAACATATGGAACGAGGCTTGTACTGACACAGGATTTTAATTCCGTGAACTACATGTACTTACATTAATGAATAATGCAATGAATAATGATATTAAAATGTTCATAATTCAGACCCATGTACTGTACAGTAAGGGTATTGAAGGGGCTCAAAATGAACTCTTATACCTCTATAGAGACAGTTAATGTTCAGGGGTATACAGTATAGTATAAGTTTTGCAAGCAGCTAATAATTGAATTCATGCATGACTTTACATGTTGAGACCATGCTGGTCAACATACAACATACAGAGGTCCAGGTGATCAACAAATGTAGAGGTCACCTTCAATTGAGTTAATGTAATGACCGTCCGGTAAGTTAGAATGTGGTCAACATGTGGAGGTGGTCAACTTTGGAGGTTCTACTGTATCTCGAAACGAAACATATTTCCACACTTTGAGAATTGATACCCTTCAAGGTGACTGGATAGCTGCACTGCCACCATCCCAGAAAGTCGAAATAAATACACAGAATCGTTTTATAATTTATAGACATCTTCTTGGTGATCGGTGTAGTAATTAGAACTTGAGATATTAATATCTCGATCAAAATAGCTGTAACGTTTTTAATTGTCACATTTACAATTAAAAATGTTACAGCTATTTTGATCTTGATATTAATATCTGAAATTCAAACGTTTTATAAGATTCAAATTAATCGTTTTTAGACTGGTCCTGCTCTACATCATTCAAATTATAACTACTTGCCTATCATAATCGGTCGTGCTGATAAAAACGATGAACCATGAATATTACGTCATAGTTTACCAACAAAATAATATTCGAAAAACCCACCTGTCACCTTTTCTTCAATCATCATCCAATAACAATGCCCTCAACGTTTTGGAGATAAATATTTTTCAAACAGAGACATTAGGTCACCCTGTATGCCCGCGTTAAAATGCCACATATTACAAAAATACTGATCAGAGTACAAATATGCCCCTTTGAACTCTGGGTCATTCGGTGCTTATAAGTGTTGACAACATACCAACATGTGTAGGTCAATACATGTTCGCACGAAAATCCCTGTCGTCTTTCCGAAACAACATTATTTTCAGGAAGCATTACACACATTTACATGCAATTCAAAAAAGCAATTTAAAGTTGACTTTGTTGTACACTCGTCCAAGTTATGCAAATTAGAAACGCACGTGAGGCCCATGTCAAATTGAACAGCATTGTGTGAAGATGTGTAAAGATTTTAAAGATGGGCCATCCAGTTTTCTTATAGCAGTCATACTGTATGACTGCAACCTATTTTTGTTCATGCATAATCTCTATTAACAAACTTAATTACAAAACTGTTCAACTGTGTTTCTGCAATAACACCGTAGGTTACTTCAACAACACATCAGAAACAGGTAATCAGAACCTGATTCTGACATGGTGAAGAGACGTTGCATTTAAATGGGGTGCTAAATAGAGAACTCGCAATTACCATAACCGACTCCACCGCCCATATGGCAATGGCAGTTATGGAAGAAACGAAAAAAAAAGAAATAAAAACATCTTGGCTGCACTCTGCAGGATTTTGTCCATCAAGCCCTTCACATAAAAAATATTGAGTGAGGGAAAATATGGCGGAGACTAAGAGGTCATGGCAGGAGCGAGCATCCAACGTGCAAAAAAAGGCAACACGTATGAAAGTAGTCTTGTAGCTTAATATGTTAAAGGGAAGATAATACGCCCATGGAATCCGGCTTAGGGGGTATTTGCGAGGATTTGAAAGCGATGCTTTTTCGCAATTTTAGTGCAAAGCTTTCATATCTGTCAGCTTTCTTCGTCATTCTGCATGCACGCCTGTCTGAAATTGATGTAGCAACAGTTGCGAGTGTCTATCCGGATTTGCTGGCATTCATCACAAGACTCCCTCACAGATACCGACAACTTTGTAGGACAGGAAGTGACATTTCATCAGAGTTGTACACTGTATGGACTCCTTAAATATCAGATATATCTAAACGAGTGTCACGCTTGGCTTCTCTTAATGGCAGACCACCAGGTCTCAGTTGCCTTAATATCGTCCCCTCGACAGATTAATCTTCAAAGTTGTTAAAGTAAATTCATATTCAACAGGCTAGCAGCTGAGAAAGATGACAGCTTATGAGAAATAGGTATATTTAACGACGCCAAAAGCAATACAGAGCTAAATCCGGCAAATACAGAACTCAAGTTCCAAAGATTGCTGAGAAATATAATCCCCTGAGTTTCCGGGATTTTCCACGACATTTTTGAATTTTTCCATGACCAAGAAAATTTAACAATTGCATAGTCACACCCAAATGTTATCCATTTCCGGGAACGGTAAAAAAAGGAAACCAAGTTAAATAATTTAAAGGAAATTTTAAAAGCCTTGTCCACACATACTACAGGGAACATTATGCAGAAACAGAAGCTATGTTTCTAGGAATCCTTTACTACATACTGTACATGTACAGTATAACCAAGGGTGGATTTAGATTTAATTGCTACAAAATTTGCTACGTCCACGAAACATTTTAATTATCAAAATCGAGAGTTCATGTTGCTAATGAAAACAAATTCAGTGAAAACCGTAATGCAAGGTCCCCACTTTATAAAATAAAATTCCCTGACTTACCACGACCATTTTGAATTTTTCTAAGATAAAAAAAATGAACACTGTCATTGCTACACTTAATCTTCACTTACAAATGATATTCATTTCTAGGAAAGTACTGGTAAAAATACAATTCTACCATGTAAACATTTCATTGCCTATTCAAGTGTTCAACACTCCATGTTGTACACTTCAATTAAGGCATCGTTGCCTTGGGAACGACGACAAAACTTTCAGCAAAACCAAGATTCCAGGACTAGTATGAGAAATTCCCTGGCATCCCTGACTTATTCCATGACTACCTAAACTCCTAGACCTTCCAGGTCTTACAACAATGTTAATAGTTGTCAGATGATATTAACCAAACCGTGCTTGAACTAAACTATACACCGAAATTCTGTAGATGAAAGTCAGTATTGTCTGCAGGATTGACATTATAAAATCCTCAGCTAATATATGAACTGAAATTACATCTTATATTGTTCATCTATGAAACACGTGTGTCCTTTGTCATAGGTTTAGGCTGAGGTTACCTCTTGACTTTCCTTATCAGGATTTCTTGACAAAACTACTGTAGCACCTAAGCATTTGCATTTCTTAGCACATTCTTATTCACCAAGACAGCACAATGTTCAAGAGATCATGAAAGATCACGAATAAAAGTAATTTGACAAAGTATAATTCGAAAATATGATGAAATGGATTTTCTTTGCAATGGTGAACACAAGCAGGGTTTCCAAATTTCATAAGTATTCAATCCCATTCAATGTTGACTGAAGGTATCGCGGCCGCATATTGGATTTTCATCAAATAAAAAAATGCATTGAATGCATCGGCACATATTGTAGGTACCTTAAAGTTGGTTGTACGCAAGTCTGCATGATGTAAATCAGAAATATGAAAAAAATATTAGAAAAAAATAAATAAATGCGACTGAGGTAAAAATACAACCGAAATAGGAATGTGAATCTAAATTTACATTTCTGAAATGCCAGGCCAGGTCAAAACAAACAAATAAATATACAAAATTCTATCGACAATTTAATAAAAATAGCCTTTATAGAAGGTACATGTATATAGGAGGCATCGATTTTATATATCGATTATATGGAGCCCATTACATGCTTCAACAGGATGAGCATTTAAATATCACAACCAAAAAAGTACGAGAGTCGAACCCACATATCTTTAGAGATATACATGCACATCAATACTGGAAAATTTAAAAAAAAAATATTTAAAATTGCATAAAAATAGTAGAGTTCCATTCATTTCCCCAAGAATAGACTAGGCCTACATATACTTAAGTTAGGCATAAAATCCTTCATCCAATTTTGTATTAAATTTTCAAGCGCGCTAGGCCTGCAAATTCAACACACGTACTATAAACTAAAAATATATTTACTTGGAATTCGCGCTCGATCTTAAATCTCTTAAATATGTCTTTCTATAAACAGCCAATCAGAACAGCGTAAAGCAAATGCAATTACCATTCGACAGAATGTCTGCATTCATCATTTTGACACATTTTACGATGGCCATATACATTAAGTACTGCAGTTAGTCAGATTTGAAATATGAAACATTCGGCATTTGATATTAAATGGCTGAAATGACATTATACCATTTCGCAAAAGCATTCACTTTGAGGGGATAATTGCCCATCACTTCTTATTGAAAAACATCTACCCTAAAACAGACAGTGCGTACTATAGATTATCTGGAAAATGTATTGGACTCTTGGATAGCGTAGCTGATGGATATGCTAATAAGAAATATCGTTGATCATCGCTGCAATTTCAGATATAATGTTCAACGATATTAAAAATGAAAAATGAAAGTTATATAAGTTATATAAGTTATTATCGTGATGACAAATTTGAGCTATATCTTAAGCTTATTATAAGATCGGAAATGCTAAAATAATATTGTTTAACCCTCAACTTACATGTAATTCATGCAAGATATTTTGAACTTTCCTATTCTTTCGCTAATTAAATATTTATCAGGTCGAGGTTAATAGTAACGTTTCTAAAGTACGTATCTTTTGCAAAGACTGCAATTAAAACACCATAGGAATTACAAGAAAGTTTTACTGCTGCTAAATACAACTGCGAATAGCAGTAAAGTTCTCTACAATATATGGTGCACTCGCATCATAGTCAGTGTTACTAGTGAGTTAACGAGCAATAAACTGCGGGACGTACGTACATGTACAGCATACTTAAGCACGACCTGCTTTAAAACCGTGATATTTATTTTATTTAATATCAGGCTGCGGGAGTAATTACAAGAAACTAATTGTTTTGCATAAAGACCAAGCACGGTGGTGAAACGATTGCAACTACATGTATAAATCAAGCGAATCACAATGGCTTTAATATCTTTTTTCCTTCAAACACAACCGCTGTGAATGTGACCTTATGCATTTACTACATGTATTAGGTCATAGTTAAATTTCGATTCATTATGTTACTAAATACATTGCATAAATATCCAGCAAATTCCTTAACCAAACTGTTAAAATGCGGCAGTACCATCAAGAACTTACCAGCGAGCAGTGGTAGTTGATAACATAGTGAAATACCGATAAGCCAATCATGGAGAAAAATTAGCTTACCTGGAAATAGAAAAACAGCAACATTAGAAATAGGTTAATGTGAAGGCTGCTGAAAGCTGTTAAACATTTATGTAATATGGCATTTACAGTATTTTGGCAACCGAATATTTATCCAAATTCAGCAATTTCAAGCCAATTAAATACACGTAAGACTTATTTCATTTGACGATGAAGTGTCTTTTCTCCAAGAACCAACTTGGACTTGCCATTTTCTTTCAATGGCTGTTGTTGACACTTTTCCACGGCTACGCTTATTCTAGCAGTGTCTTCGTAATGTATGTAAAGTAATAACAAATTATGACACATTACTGGCAGCGGATTCGCATGAGAGCATCTTCACTCACCATATCACGTATTATGACACATGACGAAAATGCTCAGCTGGCTTGGTGCATTTCATGTTTTTCTATCCTCAACGGGCATATATCCTTAAACCTAGTGAACGGATACGTGCTAATGGCTATATATGAGTTATTAATATTTTCGTTTGGCCTTCTGACAAAATTTCAAAGTTGCAAAGAAAACAAGATTTTACTGGCGAATACCTAAAAAAGGCATTCATTCATTGGGGGAACTTACACCATCCACCCAGTAAAAACATGGCAAAAAAATTGAAGGCAAAGCAAATAATTTTTCTCATTTTTTGAAATAGAAAATGTCACAAACGTGAACTAAAAATAACTTTCTGCATACACATGTATACGTGCACGTCCCCAAAGTACTTTGAGTTTGAAAACGTTTCTTAAGCAAAAAAGCATGCACGAAATTCAGAAAAGCAATTCAGAATTTCCCTTTAAACTAGAAAACCAGCAGTATATCATATTCTATTCATCCTCACAATTGCAACGCATACAATTCCAAGAAAGTTGGTGGTTTTGTAATTAATTTTCCTTTTCAGATATAATTTAAAAGCAAGCAGGCGTTTACAGAATTTCAAGTCATTCAAACGCATTTTCGACGACGGCATATGACAGGATAATGTTTCCGAAATAAGATTAAGCTTCTATTCCCTTGCCATTTAGTCTCCTTACTGGAAATTATATTTGTACAGAAGATAATTTTAATAAAATTGTAATAATCTCGGAATACATGCTGTCACAAACAGTAGGTTTTATCGAAATACGTTATTGCTGGGTAGTACAACAAGGCGCACCCTAGCAATGAATAACAATAAAACATTGCAATTGACATTTTACATACTCTTAGTCCCAAAATTATGGTCCCAAGCCACACAATAATAATCTCAATGGGACCATAGAATTGCGAATAACTTATTATTGGGCAAGTCCCCTCCATTCACATTTTGAAAGTATGAAGGGTCATAAGGGGTAATTAAAAGACATACATGCATGCTGAAAAATAAAGAATACAGCAGCTATTAGAGCATTATTGCTTGAAGTACGAATATTTTAATGTAGCTTTCATTCAACTTTGAAACATATTAGTACTAGAATATTTAGTAATTTAGAATACTAATACTGTATAATATTACGCAATTTAATTCCATTTAAAACGTATATCAAGACCAAAAATGCATCAACATCCTTTGAAAATGGTCCCTTGAAATCAAGTACAACTTAAAAGCGGAAAACCATGAAATGTGGAAAATTGCCTTCTTGTTGGACGTTCGCCATATCGTACACATAATAAACAACAGCCCAAATCCATGTAGAAATTTCCCATAACGACCCATCGAATTTAAAACGAGTACGTAAATAAATCGAAAAACACGGTGACAGACCATATTATGGTGAAGCAAACAGAACGCTATAACAATTTCAAATAAATCTTATTCTTATGTTCAAGAAGCTAGCAATGACCTGAACAAACAAAAAGTCCAGAAAATCCTGAAAGCAGTCAAGATGTAAGTTGCCTTCCATTTACATTCCATGATAAATGCTGGTCTTGATACATTTTTAATTACAAGAGATGCATTTTTCGCCATAAAAGCAACATTAGTAAAATCCATAACAGGAACACATGTATAATGTACATATGTAGAAGCAAAACAGACAACAGCCAATATAGAAATTAAAGTCTGATTACAATGAAAATACTGCACAACTGGGGAAGTTACAGCAATTAAACTAATACGAAAGATCTTAGCTTTTAAATGTTTTTTGATAAGCGTAGCTACTAATCGAAATAGGCATGAGGGCCATTACACAAAGCTTTGCTACAGCAGAATGCAATGAACTCCGAAACAACAGGATCGATGACGAATTAAGCCGAGACGAACTAGCCTTGTAATTACTGACAGACGATTGCCAAATTCCGTAATTAAAACTGAACAATTTTGGCACGTTACTAATTACGCTGTTGTTTGCCAATTACTTGAAAATCGCCGCATTAAAAATGTGTTCAATCCAATTTGCCCTTATTTAAGTAACATTGTTGAAGCAGCCTAACAAAGCAGCGCATCGACGATCGCTATTTAAAAAAGGACGAAAAAGCTAGCAAACACTTGCTTCATATAATAACAAAAATGTAATTATTAAATTACGCGTAACGAAATTAAACTGGATTTTGTTAATTACTTTGAAGCTTATAATGAGACTGGAAATACGGCATTAAATAAACTGCCACATTTTAAGGAAGCCCGTGAAGAGTCAATTCTTGATCAATAAAAGGAATTACTGCTTTATCCCAGCTAGGATCAACTTAAGTGGTACTTAATCTTAATGTAGGGGCATTTATTCAGCCTGAGATAGTCAACATGGCTGCTTTGGAAGATTTCAAACGTTTGACTCAATGACTCAATGACTCAATTTGACTCAACGTTTGACATCTTATTAAAAAATTATACTTTTTTGAATCCAAGCACAATGAATATATTTTATTAATATTGTTAGTAAAATATAAAAGCCAAAGGGATTAGGTTGCTTAGGAAATCCTTCAATAGTAGAGCCATACAAGCTCAGCAGAGGAATTGTTCAAAGTAAATTAAACTGCGATATGATACAGTGAACAAACAAAATTGATAATAAAGATATTTACTGATAGTACACAATAATTTCCCCCATGGTAATACCTCCTGTTTAACAAAATCCAACGACAATCATTTTCCGTTTGAATTATTTTTTTTTTTAAATCAAACATCATAGGATAATCAATTCTAATGCTTTGCACAAAGCCTTTGGGAGAATATTTATAAAAACGTCAATACATGTATAGACTGTAAATCTGAGTTTGGCAACCTGATGCACAGCAATTTGTGGCACATAATTATCTGATAACTGTTGTAATTCGCATTGGTGCTATACTCCATGGTGAGTATTATTTGGCTCAAGTCCAAAATGGGTTAAAGTAGAATTAGTTGTCTTTATTTTAAGCATTGTGGGAAGACCATGCACATTGCAGCTAGCCACAAATGAAGTGACCATCACGTTGCATTTTCCATATGGATGTCAACTGCACTCTTCAACTTCAGACCGCATGAGATTTCATAACCGAGTAATTACATTACTTGAGGATTAAAATTATCGAATTGTTTATAATCTGGGTATATGTAGGATGGAATCGACAATGTAAAGTTCACAATGGCAATTACAAGTCTTTTAAAACAAATCTGCCTTACTCAACAGAATGCATATGTAACCTACTTCAATAATTTTATTCAGTTAAATGATACAAAATGATTGCATTCAATAATGAAAGATCAGCTGAATCGTATTTTGTCTTTAGGCCATGTTATGCAGCGTGGATTGCACATTCAAAATTTTTTAATCTACGTACACGTTTCCTAATTTCACTAAGAATGAATTTTATTAATGTATACATAATAACTGAAGTGACACTGAATACATGCGTAATTCGCGAGCTGACGAATTACTGCCTAATTCACGCAATTACCGCTTGTTGTCAGTTATCTACCTGTGCATGTACTTCAGAATGTACAATGAACAATAATTAATTTACTGGAGATCAAAAAGTAATATTGATTATGTTAAGTGAATGAAATTCACCAGGACGTAAAGTAAAAAATATACAAACTCCATTGAAGCTAAGAATATTTGCATTCCTTCCCATGCGAGAAAAGCAACTATAGTCTGTGACATGTTATATTGACATGTGACATATCTATAGGCAGAAAAATATGAAAAATGAACAGAGATGCTCCAGGTTTAAAAAGCCATTTGCCCTATGATACCTTCAAGCCATTTTTATCTGCTAGTGTTATGATCAGAGGTGAATTTTTTAGGAACTATTTTGCTAAAAATCCTTTAGTCTAAAGTAATGTTTTAAAAAGTAGACTCAGGATAAACACAGCATTTACAAAGTTTGAAATGGTAAAAGGACACCACACAATTACGCTGAATAGCATCCACCCACCATGTCAAGTTGGTACAGTAAGTTGTCCTAGCCGCTCTAGCTTCAACTGTACATCTCTGTTAACAGGCATATCGATTGTGTCTTATATTTCGTACTATAGGCCTGAGCAGCAAATAGAAAATCGTGCTGCTCAATCTTCAGTAATCATGACAATAGACATAAGAGAATTAAATGCCTGCTATCGTTTCCGTTTCGTTTCCAATCCAATTATTCTGATATGAGAACATTTGAGCAAACCGGAAAAAGAACAGCAAAGCGCACTGGCTTTTTTCCTTTTAACCAAAAATAATGTCTGGAGGATAAAGAAAGCATTAAACCCATCCTGCGATACGGCTACGCTACCCGTTGCCAAAAATAAGACAAACAATGCACGTGGGTATCATCATAACTCTCGGATCATTCTTTGCCTTTTATTGCTATACATGTACTGGTAAAGTTAGACGTGACGTTATTGTGTGATTAACAGGAGAAAAAAAGTTCTGCACATTGAATCCAGTCAGTAATCCAATATTACTGATTGCATTCAAGCGGCTAACCAGTTTAAATCGCAGTAGCGTCTACATTTTTTTCATGAAAACATCGTGATTTTCACAACTGATCATGACATTTTTTTTTTCAAAATTGATTAGAGTATGGTGATAAGTTGTAAAAATATTGAAAAAGTTTTTCTAAAATTATAACTCGGAAGAACAATTTTAGAGTTAAGAATGGTAATTTCTGTTCTTTCGTAAAAAACGGTTAATCCATGTGTTCTTTAGAGAAATAGAAAATAATAAAGATTTGGCTCAACAAACGTCATTTTCCTATAGTACATGTATAAAATGGGTCTGTGTATTTCGAAAGATCAACTCATATTGTTTTCTTTTTAAGACACATATTAAACAGCTAATGAACTAATGCGCAACTTGTAGTTCGAGTTCTGACATCTTAGGTTATTTGACCAATCTATCACCAATTTTATAGATTTTCGAGAAATATTCTCCGTATTATTCTCCACGCACAGTTGGAGCAAATTGACATCAGACAATGACACATTTTGTATACATGTCTACTTCAGTTTTCACAATTTCAAATATCTTTTTTTAAGTACAGAATGTAGGGGTCCATGTTGCTAGCTTTTATGGAATATTTTTTTAAATTAACTCAACTAATAACGACATTCGGGGCATGTTAGGATTCGTAGACGAATCATTCTTAATATGTGCATAAATGCACGTAGTTAGCATACATCTTTGATGCGCTGAATTAAGCATAATTAGATCCAGCGTTTACGCTTCTAAAGTATATTCAGTATAATTAATTTTAATCGGGCTGCGTAGGATGATCAAAAGTCTCTACAGATTATACAGTGTATGAAGTACGCGTAATTGCTGAACATATTCACGTTTCCTGAAAAACACTTGAATTGTAAATATATGGTACCCGTGGCATCATGTATTTCAAATGTAAAACAACCTGAAACTTGTCAACAAGTAATCAGTCATAAAAGTTGTACCCGTTACGGAATATCTATCTATCTACAAGTACTCAACCGCATGTCGGACTATTAAAAATTTGATGCATCCTCAGCAGGCTGATTCTTTTATTTACATTACTTTCAAATAAAAACATTACCCGCGTTCTGTATTATTAACGATCGTCAATTTTTAATAAGAACAGAGCATGTGGAATATCACTACCGCATATAATAACCGTCAGAATTGCGCAACGACTAGCCCACAGTGCTCGAAATTGATATTAAATTCACATCTTATTGCATTTTCATTCAAAACAATAGACATTCATGCTTGAGATAATATTGGCATAAGAAACACTAAGCATTGTCTACTCTGCAGCATTAATAAGCCTGAGAGGTTACACGCTTTAGTCCCACAGCGATTTTATTAAAGATAAAGTGCATGTACATGTATATTTTTTTTGCAAGTCAATGCAAGCTGGAAATGCAATATGAATATTTTCAAAATACCGTAGCATCAATGATAAAAATAATAAACATGTTATATTTAAAAAAACACCGGGGTTCCTGGAATGATGAATTCCATTCCAATTTTTTGTAATATAATAAACTGACATTTCACTACAGGTACATATACTGTATATGTAAAAACCCGGAGCAAAAATAAAGGATCGTTCAGAAAGTTGTGTTATTTAGTCCAGTTTTGTAACATGGAATGCAGACTCTCATTGATGATTATAGCAAAGATTGTGAATTTTTCGCATCGATTTAGTTAATTCTATTTCCCGTCTAAAACGCTCTACGCCTTTAGTTTTACCACTCAAAACTGACAACAGTTTCGAAAAATCTAACTGTTATCTAGGTTTACAGCAATACTAAAGAAAGTCTATTAATGCAAATCTAGCTGCAGATCTGCAATCTTCTTAATTCGCTTAATTAATTTCAGGCGGGCTAGATAGCACTGAGCATGCGCAAATCGATTTTACGACCTACTTGCATGGCAAACAGTGTTGGGAGGATTTCACTCAATACAAATTTAACTTAACTAAACGAACTGGAAAACTTGAAAAACTAAGGATCATGTTTATAGACAACAAAAGGCGCCAGTTGAGGGCATTCACCTTTTATTGCAAATTAAGAAAATGAGACGGTTCCGACATGCAGATATCGAGATGGTAGTATTTTGCACCACTATTCAAATTCCTTCCTCAAAAAATCTTATTAAAATACTTCATAGGATTTTATTCCCCAGAAGACAACATTTTGTACTGTACATATCAGTTGTAATTCTCGTACTTTGGATTATGACAAGCTCCAAATGTGCACAAAATATTAATGTTTCACCGCAGCTTGTCTAGCATACAAGAATGACACCTGTCCTACATGATGCAATTTATCTTTTTTATTTTAGTGGGGTTTTGTGCCCATGCAACATATTAACCTTCTGTATGTCAACCAAAACCTAACCTCACCTAACGTAGCCTAGCTTAATCTAACCTAAAAATTAATTTATTTAGCTGTCCAACCATCAAGCAACCATGCATTGTCATCATACGGGCCGTGGATACATACTGCACAGTATTCCGAATTACAGTCGAAATTCCTTTCAATTTTAATTTATAATTGAATAACAAGAATTTAGGAAAAATAAAAAAAACGGAAAAAAAGATCCTATAGAGGAAGCTGGTCTTGCACTACACAAATCAAATTATCAATGGATACTTCCATTCAGTGTTTACAACTGAATCCTGTTTTTGGTCCACACTACTGATCATCATTAAGTTCGTCGACTATTCCATCGCTTTGCTTTATGGAGTGTGAAAACGCATTAGAAAAACGTAAACTACTATAGCGTTTAGCGGGTATACTGTTTTAGCTATTGAGCTCCTTAGGCAAAATGTAGTCGTAATGATGCTTCTTTTACAAGCAACAACCAAGAGATTCATGGGGCCATTGAAGTGTTTTCGATCTATTGAAAAAAACGTCAAAGTCGAAATTGTATAATTTATAGTTTAATCAATATGCAGCAGCAAAGTGGAAAATACACACAATTTCCCCAAGCTGCCACTGAATTTAATGAAAATAAGTAATTTTAGGAATTGATTTATAAAATATCGTACACATTTCGACAATGTCTTGCTGTGTCGCTACTGATATTGTAATGCATACCGTACAATTTCATGTACATGCGAATCTCTCTCAGTGCAGAAATCAATGGTCCGAAACCAACTGCAACAACATAATTATCAAGGATACATGTCCAAACTAAACGTTTGAAAAATGAATAGCTTGTATGCCCATCAACTGGCGCGTTCAACAGTGCATTATCCAAATGCTAAATGTCCATCAACAATTTAAGAGTGAATTGCATCTATTCACCACAAAAGCCTAAATTTGAACAGTTTGAATTGAAATGCCGACCTTCCATCTAGAGCATCATACTTTAAAATTCCATAAAAAATACTCCGCATTCTATGGACCATTAAAGGAGAAAGTTCATCGTGCGTGGCGCTCTAATAGACCCATTTTTCTAACCTTCCATGCTAATGCTAGCTGCGCACAACACAAACACAAATTGCGCTCTGCCTAATGCTGGCCTAATGACCTGTGGCGTCATGATGGAACGTCTAATTAAAGAGGGTAATAAAGATGCTTACACTGGAAAATTCTTGATAGATTTGGGTGAGACTGCGGCAAGCCCTTATTATGGGCTTAAAAGAAGCTCTCTAATTCTCCTCTCCTACCACAGGACTGTTTATTACATCCGAAATTAACAATACACTTATACGAAGAGCCATAAAAGAATGTTATCGCAGAAATTGCCCCACCGAAAGCCATATACAATTATGGTATCAAATCATAGGACCACGTACATCAATCTGCCACTTAAATGGGGCGCGATGACCATTTAGGCTCGGTTGAGGAGCCTGTGTACACTACGCAGGTCAAATGGCAAAATCAAAGAGCCTATAACGTTACATTCTTTACATAAAACAAACATAAATCACAACAATTAAAAAATAAGTTAAAGAAACGTTCGATATAGACAAACAATTAGACCACATTAACTCGATGGAAGGTGACCTCGACATGTTGACATTCTGCACCTCTGTATGTTGACCACTTTGACTATGACACAATAGTAATTTACGCTTGTATGTTGACCAGCATGGTCTCAGCATGTAAAGTCACGGATGATTAAATTCATTGGCTGCTTGCAAAACTTATACTGTACACCCCTGAACAGTAACAGTCTCTATAGAGGTAACAAGAGTGCATTTTGAACCACTTCAGTACCCTTATTGTACTTACTGTACGTGTAATTGGTGGATAAATTTGCAGGACATTATCAATACGAGTACTGTATTATATGTGAATAAGATTATGCATGATGAAGAATGATTACTGTAAAATGTATGCATGCGGTACATGCATTTCACCGAATTAAAATCCTGGGTCAGTACAATCTTCGTTCCATACGTTGACCACGTCCACCTTATGTTGACCAGTTTGCGACAGTCCCTTGGGTGGTCAACGTACAGAGGTTCTACTGCATATGGAATCACATCGGCGCAATTTCTAGCGATATATTTTCACAAAATACCCAATCAATTGTAACAGTTTTCAGATGACGATAATAGGAAAAACAAAATTTTCACAGTTCTTTTGTTTTTCCTATTATTTGCATCTGAACACTTGCATTTTATTGGATATTTTATGAAACTATATTAATATGTAGAGAAAAACCATTGATTGATTGCACTGACTGATTCATGTGCAAACAGTTCAAGTTTACGTGTACATGTACCTTGATAAGGAGAGATAGACTTGAATCATCAACAATAATGCTGTACTACGGAATATGCCCTGCTCCGCCATAGATACTATGAGAAGGTGGGTTTGTACTAACTGCGTACACACTGTACAGAATTTGCATTATGAGAAACTCATAACCTGTCCTTTTGACGAAGGATGTTTGAATATATGAAAATAAAAAGGTCAAGTGTAAATTAAAGCAAATAATAAGGGTCTCTGATTCAAACGTGGGCATGCATAGACATACAATTGTGGAAGGATACAGTTATGCAAATTGCGGTTAAGGAGGAGTTACTCAACCTAATCTCGAGTTTAATACTGTTTTGTTGCACTTCCGGTACCTTGCATATTAAATCAGCGTAGCACGCCAACCCTTTCTTGACATTTCCGAGGGCACAAATTTAGATGAAAGACACGAAAGAGTACGTGCTCATCCGGCCTTCGTGCCTGCTCACCTGATGCAGTGTCTGAGCATACATTAATCACACCGAATATAATTAAGATAGGCTTCAACAAAATCGCGGGCATAATTGTTGTAGAGCATTTTCCTTCCAGCATGCAGGAAGCCGGAAGCCGGCAATTCAAACGGAAGTTACCTCACAACCGATTAGCAAACCGCCCGTGCCCCTCAGAAGGTTCAATTCCCAAATGCGGTTTTAAGTTTTAAAAGATCTGCTTTAGCTTATACTCTGGTTTAAAGCGAAACACCTTATCCATTGTATACATACAAACCTTCGTAAGTCTGATTTTTTCGGAAAATCAGATATTGCAACCATAGTGCATGTACCTCTAGTGTAAAATCTGAAAAAAATGGAATATACGAAGTTTTGCAAGTACTCGTCTACCATCGTTACGCTGTTTTATAAAATAAAAATATTTTCCTTTGTTCCTTAAGTTTCCTTTCCAGACAGAGGAGATTGATCATTTTTCCAATGGGGCGATTACTGCCAGTATTCCTTAAAGTTAATTACTCCAGCATTTCGGATAAATTGCGATATCTTCCCTGCTCCAAATGTGCACAAAATATACATGTACATATTTAAATCCCACTTTTCCACATGTACATGGTTCCCGCTTAAATTCTCATGTAGAGCTTCCTGACAACTTGTCAGTCATTTCTTGACACTTTACATGTGATTTTTTAAAAATTTTTATAAACGATAATGATTACTTTAATTGGCTGATGCACGCTATCTACATTTTTTTTGACATTCCCTGAATACCCTTGACTTTCCAGAAGGTGGGAATCCTGATGTTGTACACAAGAATAACACCGATCTTGGCTGCCGGAATAAATTCTTTTTCTGATTATCCTAACCTAATATAACACAACCAAACCTATCCCAACGTAAAATGTAATTTGTTTTGCATGCCATAACCGTAGGCAATCACAGGCAGCCTTCGTGTAATTAGGAGAAGCCCACTTTCTCTTTGTGTCTGTGGTTAGCATGGCAACAGCAGGAAAAATACGCTAGTATTGCCAACATTTCTTCTTAAGAAGGAGACAAGAAAGTCATCAGAGCAGCGCAATGATATCGATGAGTTGAGCATTTCGGACGTGGAGTTAACCGAATTAATCATGCGAGCAAAAGCGACAAATGAGAGTCACTACAGCTGATTTGGCAGTATTCTGCTCATGCAGTTCTGCGATAAAGGGACAAATCAGTTAAAGATGTATGTGAAGATTTGGCCGCTAATCACGAGGCATCCGAATCCCCTGCCATTTCAGTTCATCGACAATGTCACTAAATAAACATCTATGACAAATGGCGGGATTCCTTGTACAGGCAGTCGCAAAAACCAGCATTACTTTGTTTGCCGGTCGAGTGCATCAATTGCATAAACGTCAGTTTTGCCAAGACATCCACCATTATAGAGTGCCCCGCTAACAAACGCAATACGTGTAAACTAACACATTGTTCATCTTATACTTCAATGTAGTAAAAGTGTCGTCGAGAAAAAACTTACATTTTTGACGTACAACCTTATCATAATTTGTATTCGATCAGCTGTTAAAACGAAATGCATTCTGGGGGCGAACTATTACATGTATATCGAATGCAGGGCTGGGAGTGAGTCTAGGCCAAATTTTATCCAAAAATGTATCCATCAAAAGACTGATTTGTACCCAAAATGTATCCATCAAAAGACTGATTTGTACCCAAAATGTACCCACCAAAAGACTGATTTGTACCCAAAATATTTCCACCAAAAGGCTGATTTGTACCCAAAATGAATCCACCAAAAGGCTGATTTGTACCCAAAATGAATCCACCAAAAGGCTGATTTGTATCCAAAATGTATCCACCAAAAGACTGATTTGTATCCAAAATGTATCCACAAAAAGAGTGGTTTGTATCCAAAATGTACCCACCAAAAGTCTGATTTGTATGTATCAATCAAGACTGACTTGTATGCAACATTTATCCTAAATATTCACTTTAGTACCCGAATGTACGTATATCCACTCTTCACGACCATCTCAATAATGATAGAAAAAAATTACATTGCCTAACTGTTCGATTTTTTTTGGAATTGACTCATGACACATTTTGAACATTATCAACATCATGTGAAATTTGAAAACTCGGGTATCTATAGCTAGCAGCTTCCGAGATGGAGTAAGAAATCTGAAGGCCTAAGTCGTTATAATTCTCTACATTTTAATCTATAGTGTTCTTAAGTGGTGATACAATGTACGAGATGATGATCATTGAAAGGATGTTTTAATTAAGGCCACAAAAGTCACACAAAACGTCATTTGTACCCACATTGCATTAAAATAGCTATTTTGAATCCATTTGTATCCAAGGGATCAAAATGTATCCAAAATTCCCATTTGCCTCCAATCTCCCAGCCCTCCAAATGTAATTTTTAGAGTTCAACTTTAGAAACTTCTCGGAAAGGAGTGATACATCGACCAACAACTTTCGGTACAATAACATGTGCTGCGCATTTAAGTTGGATAAACAATTTCAGTCCTTTAGGACGTCGGTAAGGGAGTTAAAAATGATTTCACAAAAGTCGAAAACCTTGATGTCATTATCAGAAATCTGTTTCAAAAATACGCTTATTTCGTACAGTATCTGGTGATTCCGCTTCACCTGATCTCGTTGCATCGTGCATACACATGTACAGTACATGTATAATTAAAAGTTATAGTTCAATTTAGCTGGCTGAAAACATAATCTGCAGTAACTTTCCTTTCTCTACAAAGCAGGATTGAGTGAGAGCTTCGTAGGAAGTTCCGAATGGAGATTGGCAGATGTTTTGAGGTCCTGAAATCATTCAAAAATGCAATTGCCGAAATAATCTCCTTTGATAAAAGCAACGTAATTTTAAATAGACATGAAATCTGAGATCCAGCGCCAAAGAGAAACGTGCTCAACGTACTGAATTCGTTCAAGAGCTACTCTTTGAACATATGTCTGTAAGCCGATTTTTGGACAGAACTGCCAGCATGTGCAGTCGGTTACACGTGAATAGATGTGCATGAATGGGCAAGATGAACCGTTCTTTATGTTCCTGAAGCGCTCTATGGACATCTATTTGTAAGCCGGTTTTTGGGCATTTGGAGCGTTCAGATCCAGTGGCCATCAATGCAAGTAGTGCCTTGTTCACTATGCTAAGTTGATTGCCAAAGTTCAAGAGAATCTAGGTTGGTTCGAAATGTTTAAACTACTGGGAATTACACGATGGCATTTCATTTGAATAACAGAAAGAATATCTAGTTTTGTGGGGGAGGGAGTGCGCAGGCATGGGTATTCAAGGGGTAATTAATATTTTTTATAGATGTATCAGAGTATTCTCACAGAAGTATTCAAGTATTCTCATAGAGCAACATTTCCCAGTAGGACACCACTTAAGTAGAATATCGTGAGACGTTGTTTATCTTGCGACCACGTGACTTGTTACTAAGGTAATGAGAGTGGTTACCATGGTAACCAATTTAAACGTGGAATCTAGTACGATATTACAGAAACGGAATTACCGCATAACGTTTTCTGATGCTAGCAGAAGAGCTTACAATTTCTTTTCCAAAAGCTGCAAAAAAACTTGCATTATTTTACAACAGCAAACTATTTGAACACAACCACATTTTTTTTTAAGACCACAACTACATTTCTCAAGCGTTCCCCCATGGAATTGATCTGCCTACCATAAAGTATTAAGTTGCATTGAATTGAAGGAGATGCAGCGACTTGGTAGCTGTAACAGTGACCTATATGAGCTTTATTTCCAAAATGAAAAAAGGTCTATATAATGGTTGAACAAAGCAACACTGTCATACAACCATGACGTAAATTAATCACAAGTCTCAAATACAAGTCGTTATAAACATGTACAATGCACAGTCTGGCTTATGTCAATAATTATACATACTTGAATGAACCAGTAAAATGACAAGACTTTACCAGTAGTAATACAAAGATGTATTTTCATTTTGGGTTAACACTGTCATGTCCAGGTATTTATTCTTAAAGGTTAGTAATCCAGTGAAAGTGTTTCTTTGCTGGAACCCAGCTCACGTTCTCCTTTAAGATGTCAACTAATGAGCCTTAAGGAAGAAGATGCTCTCAACCTCAAACATTTGATTAGTCATTGCAGAATTCATGAGGATTTTTATTTCCTAATTCAACTTATGTCCTAATGCGATAAGACTGTGACTTTAGAAATCGCAACCACTTAGAATGAGAAAAACGTCTTAATTCGTGCATTTGCATGACGCTATCATGGTGACTGAGTGAGGCGCTTAGTATTCGCCATAAGTGGCGCTAATGTTTTTACGTTAGAAATTACCTACAAATTAATGTTTAATGAACGCTTTCAATGAGATACGGATATGAGCGCAGTTTAAGAGGAGGAGGACGATTTCGAAAGCAAATTACGTGCGAAACGCTAATGAATTCACGCGGCGAGACAAAATCAGTAACGTGAGCCAAATTTTAAATAACGGTTTTGTAATCAGACATTTTAAATATCTAAAGAGAAAAGTGTACTTACAGAATCTCTAAAGCAGACTGTCTCTAATCTCTAAAAAGACGTATCTTAAATAATGTAACAAGACAAGGATGTCAGTATAACCAAACTTTGAAAATGGATTGAAACGCTGTAACGTTGTAAAAAAAATTGATTAAAATAAATTTCAATTATTTTCATTTTACATATTGTAAACATGGCATTAGGTTGATAGTTTCACGACAAGCCTAGGATAATTCCATTTTTCAAGAATGTAATAATCACCAATAATCACCAATGACAAGACAACATAACTGTAGCCTATACTTCTAAATAATTAAAAAATTCAAGAGTCCAAAATTAACAGCATTTAAGGCATGATAATTTTTTGTGCCTACATTTCACGTCTGGTTTAGATAAAGGTCACAGAAATGCCCATTAATTTTTAAATAAAATATATATGTTAGATAATGGCTGTTAAAAATTGCTAGAAGATTTTACTACTTTTAAATTAACAACAATTAAGGCAGACTACTCTTTTTCGTGCCTACATAGCACGTCTGGTTTAGATTAAGGTCACAGAAATACCCATTAATTTTCAAAAAAAATTATTAAATTATTAGCTAATGGCTGTGCAAATTTGTAAGATTTTACCAATATCGAAAGCCAGCTTATTATGCTTGAGACATGGTGACTGAGTGAACACGAAAAAATCTTTCTGAAGCCATTTGATCAAATGGCGAGCATAGTCATATGAGCAGCTTATAAAGAGGGTTCAAATCACCAAATACAATATTTTAAACTACGAAAGCAACCCCCAGGCTCCGTCCTGCATAATACCTTGTGCAGCCCTGTTTAGTCAAAGTTAGCATGAAACTAATATAAAAAGGAAATTTGAATTTATAGTTCATGTTTGCATGTCTACAACAGTGAATGAATGGAAGGCAATTTCGTTATAAATCATTATTATGCAAATAAGTTGTGGATTCGAAATTTGCAGCATTACAATACAGGCATCTGAAATGCCAGTTCCATCAACTGCAATTACCCACACGTGACCTACAGTACCATCATTTAACAGTTTTCACATATTTCCAGTCCATGATTTTCGATACGTCGTTTCGGAAAACATTACTCAGGAAAAATGCACTTCGCAAACGACTTGGTTGAGATGCTTCACATTCAATTTTATTGCAGGGCAACTGCGTTTCAACGGAGTTCTAAAGCGCATGTCGGTATTTTGCTCTCTTTCCTATATAGCACGCACTAAGCCTATATCACCATTGCCATAATCCCCAAAAAGGTACGGAGGGTAAATACGTAATTCTGTCCTCCCCAACATGCAGGGACACCTAATCATGACCCGTAATTGAAGCACGTTCGTGACTCGCCAAAACGAGCTTCGAGTTATGTGTCATTCACGATAACCGAAAGGTCTGACTAATGCACAGTGACAGACAATGGATGTGAATTTAATACAAATGCCAAGAATCGAAATGAAATTGCATCGTCCACCTGCTGACCTGTAAGTACTAGGATGCTTGTGCCCTAAGCGTACTGGCCTGGCATACGAAGTTGTTCGCCTTCGCCATATGTAAATACATATTGACAAATACAAATAAAATTTCACATTAATCCGCATTGGGGCGAAAGCAACAAAGAGAATCTTCGGAAGCACTCCATGCCCACCATAAACATATCAAGGCAATCACCGATGGCATGATTGTTATGCGTGGTTGCCACGTTACGATGCCCCCATGCAATCCAAGCTAAATTTCTTGAACATTTTGCATTAGATTGGGTCATTTTCTTATGCTCAACAACGAAGGAAATAACTAGGATGGAAATACATTACTAAGTTAATGCATACCAAATTACAAGTACTAGGAGGCTGGGCTGTATTTAATATTTGGTATTCAATTACGAAATCAGATATACATGTACTTATAAGTGCGGACGAAATCCTAAGTGCGAAATTTGAAAGAGGTTTCAGAAGGGTTTCGAAACCAGATATGCAATTAACTTATAATAAATATTAGGAAGTACACAAGCCATTGAAAACAGATCAAGTTGCCAAAGACGCCAAATACGCTTGTAGAAAAAGGTAGAAAAAGGTCGAAAGAAGCAGAAAAAATATTTTTTACACCTTTGCTTTTACATTTTTACGAGTATTTTAAAAGTTGATTAAATGTAACTCATTTAAAAAACAAAGCAAACCATGTATAGCATCCCCTTTGCGAAAAAATGAATATGGAAAGAAATTAAGAAGTTTTATTATACACCTGTACCGATATTATTGAACAAAATATCTGAGTAGTTGTTGATAATGAGGAGGTTATGAGAACAAAAAGAAACTTAAATATTCACTTCTAATTAACTGACTACTAACCTACCGAATAATTTGTTATCATATTGTTACCATTACTTTGTTGCTACTAACCTACCTACTATTTCGTTGCCATTTAAATTGTCGTTCCAACTTGTTTGACATTACGCATTACTTTTGTAACATGTATTATTATACTTAATTTTGAATGTTTTCTTATCATCATCTTAATTTAAACTGTTGAACTACACATATATCGGCACATACACTGTATACATGTACATATACTTTAATGCACACTTTTAGTAAACATGTTATTATTTTTTTAAAAATGCTATAACAAGGAGATTCAAGTGCCGTATTCCTTTATTTCTGTTTTGCCGTCATGAGAGCTGCCCCTAATGTTAAACAAAATTATACCCAATTAATGTCGTAAATTTGCAGAAGATAAATGAAGAGATACGTTGATTCAAAGTTTTTACTACGATTGTACTTGCAAGATCCAACATTTGTCCCGTTTGAACACTAAAAAACATCTAAGTCTCATATAAATTTTAACTGAAAGCTTCAGTTTCCACCACTGCTCCATTTCTAGCTACCGGATAAGACTAATTTTCGCTTAATTTTCTAATTTTAGGATCCTGTATACAAGAGCAGGAGGAATCAAACTTTACGGACCGTCGACATCATATTCACTTTGTTTCCACAAAAAGATGTATATACTCGGCGGAGGCATTAACATTACACGCAATGTATCATGATTAAACCACTATCTTAAATATCATCTTAGAACAATGCCTAAGCTCACCCACACGCACCTATTCGCGCGTATTTTACAACAAGCCCAACACCCTCATAAATTAAATTTATCCATTAATCAATTAGCCCCTTTTCCATGGGCCTGTCTTCTTGCCAGCCATTACAGCGCTCCGGATAATAAATGTCCTTGCAGTCGTTAATTTTCCCTGTTTTGATAAATCACAAAGGAATTTGGTTTCGGTTTGGGGCACTAATTGAAACTAGCTGCGCTGCACACAGCCTTTGATTCGGTATGCGTGCCGTTCATGTTGCTATTGGCAGCCATTCAATTACACAATGGAATCCAGTGCATATTACACAACAAATGAAATTCTGCGCTATTGGCCAATTAAGGCACATAAAAGCAGGTGAAGGATGCCACGCCAGACAAACAAAGAAATTAATCTAGGTGCGGTATTTTGGGAAACTGTGCAAACTAGCCATTGAATCAGTTTTTTCCCATCAAAGACCACGCATACGCTTATTATCATCGCAACCTGTTATAGGCAAATACAAATGTAGCTGATAAATGAATTTGACATGATCTTACTTTAATTTTAGATGAACTGGAGAAGGTTAGAGTGAAATCTGATATGCAGACAACTTCTAGCTGGGCATAAATATTTCATATGTAAAAACAACTCAGATTATAAGAAAATATCAAAAAATCTTAATATCCATTAAAAAACATTTACAGTATCGGTTCAAATTGCATATTGATACTTTTTGTACAAAATTTTACATGTCGATATACACGGTGTATTTTATTTAAACTTTCCACCTTGATTATTTTGGGGAATTTGTGACATAAAATATTCATTTACCATATTAATGTTGTGAATGGTTCTAAGAGGTTTCATCGTGCACTTTAATCATTTTGATAATAATAGTGAATTATGGAAAAACGACTGAAAAAAGCATGTTTTTGGGCATAGCGACTGATTGAGTCGGCCGATTTCAAATTTCGTTTTCACCAAAATTCATCATGTTTAATGGGCTTTCATTTTAAGATATAACAAGGTATGGGTATTATTTGAAATTTGTAAGGTGGGGTCAATAGGGGTCAGGGGTTCGGTCACTGCCATTTGCGAATGCTATACAAATGGTTTCCCCTGCGGTTAAAAAACATTCCCCCAAACACTTTCTCTATCTTATACCGTTTTTATAATAATCAAGGTGGAAAGTTTTAATAAAACGCTGTAGCTCAAAGATATTTACGGTCGATTCCATGAATAATAATTGCAACTCAATAAATAGGTTTAGGCAAAGGTTTTTCAATGAAAACAAATAATTTAATTTTGTCAAATTTCATCGCAACCGTTCCACGAAAATTAATTCAATATTGTTCAATTGCCAACCGTCTATAAGAATCTAGTCGTCCAATGGGTTGGGGAAACATCACATTAGCGATGAAATTAAGATGTACCAGAAATATCGAGAGATGCCCTTAAGGTATTAATTAGAATCCAGTTAAGCATTCACAAAATCAACAAGAAAATGGATTTTCGTAATCACAAACGATGTTTGCAAGTTGGAATTCCCTCAAGGAATAACGGACTTTCGGTGTAGTTTTCTCAAAAATCAGGAAATAATCCTTGCCATTTGGAAAAAAAATTATATGCACGTGTATCCAAACCTTACAATTTTGCAGGAGTTTGAATTGAGTTAGTTTCATGTCAGAGGCTCCATGAATAAAACTCGTAAAACCATAAGTCCAATTGTCAGCCAGATTTATCGCTGGAGTTCTAGGCAGCAGCGAATTTTCCAACTGGCAAAGAGGAATAAAACAGCACACAATACATATCGACATTCGCTTAGAAAGAAAAGTGCATCATGCAAAATGTACTTGAAAATAAATGACGTGCAATAATATTTGACAAAATTTAACTAACGATATCTGTCGGTTTTGGGTTAAGCATTTGCAAAATTTAGTAACCTCAAAAGTTATGACTTAAAATATACTTTGCAAAACGCAAAATAAAATACAGAAAAGCAAAAGAACGTGTGATTTATAAATAAATACTTGAAATATATTCTATATCATTACATGTAAAAGTATTTGGTTCTCATTAAGCTTACACTAGAGTCTTAATGTGGTATATATTTCATATTGAAGAGGAAAAAAATTAGTATCCGCACAATAGCTTTCTCCCAACGGTACTTGGAAAATGTGTAAGCAAATTTTACAATTTTTACTATGCATTATATAGCATATCAGCGTAATTCATTTGCTCCAAATCGCAATCATTATACAGACAAACAAACAATTATAGCAAAAACGCCAACTTGAAAAAACTCGAGCAGATTCGTTGGCAGATTCTTTGTGTTGCACTTGCTTTCATGCTGGGCATTTTAGAGAAAATCATGCTCATGCACAAAGTCAACTTCATCTTATGGCAACATCGTCTCTGCAATATGTCCAAATGCCACCTGCTTCTGGGCAAATATTCAGTCTTGTTAACATTTGAAAAAAAATGTCTAATTCTTAAATAAAAGTCGCAATAGCAATAACAATAACAATTTCATAGAAGGATGCAGTCAGTGAACTATAGAGGAAAGGTTCCTTCGCTCGATTACCCTGAACTTCGCTCAACGTTACTATGTACATCTTGTCTTGCCCAGAAGGCATGATGAGAATACAGTCAACAAAGTTAATAATGCCTGTGGCTAATATTGTTGTTTCGGAAAGCTAAACACGAAATGTAACTATGAATCATAGACGTTGTGCCTGTGTATCTTTAGATCGACAGCATAGAGAGAATAGAGATCTTAAGAGCATGTCACAACAATCTAGCATCCTTTTATCTCAATTTTATAATGTCACTAAGTGCGGAATTTTCTACTACCATATGCCAAGCCATGAAATACATGTAATATTACAGAGTTACGAGTTGAGTTGCGTAATGTAACGCATATTCTAACATTCCATCGACATTTACTTCAATAAAATGTTAGTATTAAAACAGTATCAGCACTTTTTCTTGAAGTATCAATGACGATATGCATAACCTCAGAATTAAAAATTGTTTCAGTGAGGATAGGTGTTTATCTAAGCTGATGACTAAAGGTGAATACATGTACATCACCAATTTCTTCAGTGTGACCATAATGTAATAAAAATTAAAATAAGAAAACTTCAACTTTAACCTTTCAGATTCCATTTTGCAGCGAAGGAAGAAATCGACCTGTATGATACATGTATTTCCAGCTGAATTGTGTTCGTACGTTAGATAGCAACGGTTAGCAAAGGACTAGCAAAAGCAATTTAGTCTGAAAATTCAATCAATATCATGTCATGTTAAGCCCAATAACTTACCATGTAATTCTCAAAACGACCGTGTAATATTACCCAGAAGTGTTATTTTATTTGGTGTTCCTCCGACAGTTCTGCACATGTATTAGGATTAACATCATGCCTTTCCGGACTCCAGTTCAGGGGAGTATCTGGGCAACTAATGTTTTGCTAGACCAATTTGTAGAAATTTAAAACCATCTTTGGTTGCCATCGCATTTTATTAGGTGCACGGAGATTTGAATCTTAAAACCATAATTAAACTGAGAGCCACTTTAAAGTAGTTGAACCACAGGACTAATTAAAACATCAAATATCTAGAAAATAATTACTTTAAGTTAATATGCTAATCAATGTTCATCAACAAATAAAGCAATGGACGTTAAGTGATTGAAATATTATGGGTTTTCCATAAAAGGTAATTCACTGAAATTACTTAAATATTTTTGCAGGGGATTTGTGTTTGAAAGCAAAAAAGAAAAACCAACAGCATAGAGAGACCAGAAACCTTCCAAAAGAATTTCTGCAGCGAGTTGACATTCGAAGACCAACTATATGACAAGGCTAACTTTCATCGCACAATACATCATTGCCTATCTTGAACAAAATCACGAATATTTTTCTGGCAAAGAAAATATTTGACAGAAACGTCCGCAAAGCAGTCAGACGATCGATGGTGTTGGAAAACCAATAAGTTCAAAAAAAACTTGAAAACCTAAACAGCGCATAGGCCAATTGCAAGGTTTTGTCAATCAGTTGCCAGTTGCGCAAACCTTCGTTAAACCACCAGGGGCGCAACATAAAGCTGAAATGAGCAGCACAACCTATTGGCAATAAATTTTGCATGTTCTTAACACATCTGCTGGACTTATTCGAATTCTTCTTTTCATATGGTGCCTAGCAATACATGTACTATGAGCAAGGTGGTTTCAAGAAAATATATATTGCTCGTTACACTGAATTTAAACAAGCATGTTTACATGCATTAAGGTTTCATTATTTTACGGTGAAATGATGAAATTGCATTACGTTATCATCATGTATGAGCTTAAACACCAGAAAATAATTTAGTTTGCTGATGATGTCAAGTGCAAATGAAACAGCACGTACCAAATGGATTGTAGCATGAGTCAATGGCCACGAAAAGGTTACTTCATTGCATGGTCACAGCTCCAAATCATCTACACCAGCTTCCCATTAAAGGCGAACGAATAAATGAAACTGATCACATGCTGGAGGGGAAGGAAATGAGCATTAAGCCCATGCAAGCGGCACATATTACCCAATTTCGTGAACCTATAAATAATGCTGCTCAGGGCTCAGGATGCTTTCTTTTATCAGGTGGGGGAATAGGCACGTTAGATAATGGTACGGTGCATAACAGTTGAATGACATAATAATATGTAAAATGCCAAAGAGGCTAGCTCGAGTTTCAGAAATCAATACGTGGTCAGTTGGGCGAGGAGAAAATACAAAAAGTCACCAAAAGCAGCTCGGGGCAGGCAACGCTGAACATAAACACAAATAACTTACATGGAAATGCAGGGCACAGATGTAACTGATTTCTGTTTTCTTATCGGGTTTAAGCCTGCGCTTTGTTTTCAATATCCGCGCATAAAGCTTTTTCATTCGCCCAAAAGCTAACAAGAGAAAATGTGAAAAATGGCTCTTGGATTCCCATCTCTTCGGAATTAATCTGGAGAGACCAAACCCCTCGATGAATTATAGAAAGCAGTTTGAATTTTATCTGCCAAGGGTTATAGGATAACCATGTGCTTTCTCCATAAATTAGGTCTCCAGAGACCACAATCTCAGTGCGCGCTATGGAATCAATCAGAACAAAAACTATCGTTCACTATAGCAAGGATGAAACAGCAAACAAGCCCAAAAGAATAATAATCTTTGAGGCGCAACTGACCGCATGGTTATTCAAAATGTTGGAAAACGTCGGCCATTCAATAAATGCATCCAATCAATTCAAAACTGCATCAAAATTTTATAATAAGATAAATATTTTCAATTTTCACAATATTTATTGAAGAATTTAATATATTTAAAATTACCGTCTCCGTTCAACTAACTCACAACTCGCATATATGAATACCAGGATGGCGAATCGAGATTGAGTGCACGTCGATATTGGCTGTACTTGGTAATACGCCTAGCTGCAGTGCTAAAAGATAAGCACTATGAAAGTTGGCTTCTCCTAACAGCACGTATGCTAGCAGTGATTGCCTGACAGTTCACCCATATCCGAAATTATATTTCCAGGTTAGCTCAGGCTATAGGTTTGAGAAAAAAAGACAAATAAGAACAAAACACTAAAAAACATAAAAAAATTAAATTGCGACATCTAGGCCAGGTGGCACTGTCGTAAACCAAGACAAGCAGGGTTGAAATATATACTGTATGTTTGGAAAAAAGCAGGGCATATTCCTTAGCATAAACTAATTTTTTCGATGCTTGCTGTTTACGTCGTTCTCTAAGCATATTGATAATTAAAATGTCTTGGACTATCACGGTATCCATCCTCATCAAGTAATCGAGTATACCACAACTTTTGCATCACACTGTATTTTCAGAAGTCGTATGAAAAATGGTGCCATGGTATCTAATGGTGTCATTTTTTCATTTATCATAACTACAGTAGGTCTGCACGCTCAATTATGATAAGTCATACAACTAGAATTGCTCGGCGAATATCTGAAGGCCAACTATAGCCACAACTATCAAAGGGCAGTGCAATGCCCACATAATGGGCTTTTCTTCTTCAAAGAGCAATCGTGGGGAAAAAAGACGTCACTTACGTTTTGGACAAATCCTGATTCCGAGCAAACTTGATGAAAAGAGAGAAATAGCATCCAATGCCAAAGTCGTGGAAAGCCATGGTGTACAGCTCAAATTAGACCCACAAAAAGCTATCAAAAAGAACTAAAATGTCCAAATTCCAGAAAAACAACACGAAAACTGTTTCCCCAATAGGGTCCATGATTTCATCGAATTTCAGGAGTCCGTCTTTATTGTGTTCGTAGCCGGATTTTTGATGGAACGACTGAAAATTCAATCTTGCATTCGCCTGAAGATTGCAATTCTGGGAAGCTGATATTTTCGGAGGGAAACAAGTTTATGGAATCAGTAGCCAGTAAAGATGATCATAAATTGCACCAATCGTACATTTCTCGTTATGTGCGATTCTGTTCTCAAATTGTTGCCATGATCAACTGCGCAATTCCAGTTATAAAATGACAGAGATCAAAATCAAATGAATAAATTATTGGGGAACTGATTTCTTATATTTTTCGGCTACTGCACAATTCGGAAAACTGGATCAGGCAGACAATTGGAAATGAACGTTTAATAGAGACATCCCCCTCAATCGAAATTCAACAGCTCCGCATATAAATACAATGGGAAAGCAGCAATCAACGCAATTACAATATCACTAATTACATTCGCGAATATATGCTAGCACTGAGTTATGAAACAAGCCTCGCCTGCGTGTTATCCTTTACTCCATAAAACTGGTCTGAAACTTAATTAAAATAGCTGGCATTAAAAGCTGACTAATAAACTAAGGCTGTGGGAGCAATTAAAAGAGCGTAGGCCACCCGAATACGAGAAATAACAACTCTATGGAAGCAGATTCTCAAAGATTTCGTTGGCAAAGGGACGAAACCATTCTCGGATATGACATTCGTTCATTTTATTCGTAAAAGGCGATCAGCTTATTGCGAGCGTTGCCACTAGGGGCAAAGACAAAAGGGTTACTTGCATTATGCTCTCCACCACGTAGGTCTATTTAACTGCATTTCATTCATGTGCCATACAAATGCACCCAGTAATTGCAGATGAAATTGGTTGAAACCCAACAGTGCAACGGACCGTTGTCAGGCTTAAATGAACATGTGGTCTATTAATGGTGTCCTTACGTCCAAATTGCTAACTGCATTAGGCCACATTCAGTTGGCAACACCAGGGATGCGGCTATGAAAATAAACCGAAGCAGGCAGTTTGGAAGTGCATGTTTTGGTCGTTTAATGCAGCCTAAAACTGCATGGATGTTCATTACTAATGAAATTTTCAACCAAGCCGCCATTTTAGTCGAATTGTAGCAGAGAAGATTTTATATACTATGACAGCAGCTATGCCTCGGATGAAAATAGTTGGTTTTACAACGGTATATGCCCTGCTCGAGCATATACACATGAGAGAGTGGGCTTCTCCTAATGGCTAGCATTTTGACAGAGGCTGCGCAGCGGCTGGGCAGGTAAATATACATTACATGTAGAAATTACATTTTTAGGTTAGGTTCAGTTAAATACAAAATTTCGACAGCTAGGACAGGTGTATTATTCTTTGCGAGTTGAAATATGCATGTACATAAAAATGTCAACTTCCCGGACTTTTCCAGGGTTAAAAAGAAATTTTTCTGACCACTGAAAGTGTAAAAATATGGCACATATGCCAATGTAAGGAATGATATATAGAATGCATAATTTTTTTGCATATTATCTACGAGCTAACATGTTTAAAAAGGAGATCAACACAAATTTTCATTAGGAAACAGCAAGTCTAGATTACCCAGTATTTCTTTTAAATTGACAAATTCATTATTGATTTCTTTCACAGAATCTCTGGTATCTCTTGATTTTACTATTAACCAATATCGAGCTATGCATATGCAGCGACTGTTGAATTTCCCTGACTTTTTCAAAATCCATTTCGCCTAACTTTCCAATTATTTTCAATTTCCCTGACATTTTCAGTTTTCCAGATCTGGGTGGCCCCTGTATATTTAAAATATATGCACTTTTGGAAAAAGGCAATTACCGGAGTTTATACAACTTATCTGATGCAGGAACAAGTTCATTTTTTCGTGAACAGGACTTAGATTAATTTTGGATGTAATGTTAAGTAGTTTACAGCACATGCGAAATTTGTAGTCATCTGGCAAACGGAAAACCATAAATGTCTTGGCGGATGCACTGCAGCTTGAAATAAATGATGTCCATAAATGTCACAGACTGAAACCATGCATACTGAATTTTCCACTGCTAAAATTCACCAGTGCCAATTCGCATTAGTTTTCTGCAGAGCAAATATCTCGATTTTGAGCAATTCAGTTGTCCCTAATTAACTCTTGTGTCCCAAAGGGGAACTATGAATGATGAATGGAAGGGTGGATGGGTTTGATCAAAGTAAACAAGGGACCCTGGCTCGATTTTATTGCCTCGTATAAAACATAGTCCTATACGGTAGCTTCACGAGAAGGTTACACTGGATGCAATCAATGGCGAAGGATGAAGGAATATTTGTGCTTCATCTGAAGCATCAGTGTGCAGAAGACCGTGTACAGTCCTCGATTGATTTTGAAATGCACGGGCCTGTGCAATACGGCCTTAGTGATAGTCCACGTTCGAATGCACGGAACTGAAGTACAAGAACACGAAGGGTTCATTTGGCACATTGAACCATCAAAACAAACATTCGTTTGGGAAAAAGATTCAACAAAAACAACTGTTTAAAGAAGGAATAAAATGGGCTTGAGAAGCAATTTCAAGTATCAGCAAGTGTCTTCGAGCGAGAAGTTCCGAGGAAAATTCATAACGCCATGGCAAAATCATCTGCTGCTGTTGGTTGATCCATCATAAGGAGCAAAGCGCTGCAATGTTCATATCGGATTTCTGCCATGGATAAAACCGAGGCTATCTATAAAGCCACCCTATTCCCTGACCGCTATTCCCCATTTCTCAATTATCTGAATTATAAATAAAGTCAATCATTCGCAAACTTATTGCAGCGTTTACAGTCATGGTGCACGTGTCGTTAATCCCACTGTTAGCAATCTGGAACAATTTGTTTTTCCCAGTGGCCTGCATGATTTCCAGAGCATTGTGCTACTACACACGTACACATACACGTGTGCAATACTGGGTTTATGCATTATTCATCCATTAATTAGCTTTGCATAATCCGTTCAGCTACCAAGCTCCAGATGCATGTCTGCTGGAAAGTGAATTGTCATCGCATTAACCGACCCTGCAGCACCACCAAGTTGTTAACAAGAGAGATGAATGTAAAGCTGCTGAGAAAATGCAACGCCACACAATTGCTACTGAAGAGGTCATTATACATTAACTTCTGGCCATACGAACGCCACGCTCCAAGCTGGATTATCAGGCACATGGATACATGTGGCTTACTCCGTAAATGTAAAATTAGATGCAGAAGAGAAAATATATACGATATATCTGCAGAATATACCTTACTCCAAATGGATACATGAGTCAAAAGAAGTACAGCATATTTAAACCCTAGCAGACAAAACCTCACACCTGCCCTAGTTTTTGTAATTTATCAATTTGATGTTTTTTTTTGTTTTGATGTGTTTTTGTCTTTTTTTTGTTCATCGTAACCTAACTTAAAATATGTTGTCCAAAACTAATCTAAAAAATGCAATTTCTTTATTTTGCTGCCCCTAACTACAACCAATCACTGCCAGCCTATGAGCCATTAGGAGAAGCTTACAGAGACCAAATTACAAACATAATCTGAAAAAAAACTATGTAATATAAACTACATTTTCTTACATAAATGAATTTTAAATTATACCTTCCGATGCGTAAGGCAATAGCACGATAACATGTTTTCCTCATTACAGGGCAATCCAGAAAGGTAGAGCATATGAATGGATCATCAAAGAGGATTTAAAGTGTATGAAATCTCCATTGGTAACTTAGCATTCATGAAATTTACCGAAAAAGTTTTTAAAGGTAAAGAAGACTACCATATGTATGTCATTTGAGGCCATTATATGGCTTGAAGAAGTGCCACTATAAAACCTTACTGGAAAGGTGAATACGTGTACTTGTGCATTCTTCCTATAAGTGTTAAAGAAATCAAGTATCCAAACAGTTAAAGAAGACAAACATCGTGCTTCGACAGTTCGTCTGATATACTGCGAATGAAATTTCTTTTCAAGACTCAAGCGAAATAAATAATATCAGAAAACGATTTAATTTCCATTCGCGGTGAATTCTTTCATTTCTGTGCAGCGTTTACTGTCCTGATAAAAGGCCTTGTGCAGTACTTTCCGGTTCGACAAGCCAACAGACGTGTTTATGCGCATTCAAGTGACAAATGGACCAAACCGAAATCTTAGGTAAGGAGCCCATCAGACAGAATTCGATTAAATCACTAGACTTAAATGACTGTCTGGAATGAAATTATTCCCAGTTTGGCGGATTTTGATATTTTCACACTATTTTTATTTTTAAATCACTAGACTTAAATGACTGTCTGGAATGAAATTATTCCCAGTTTGGCGAATTTTGATATTTTCACAAAATTTTTATTTTTCCATACAAAGGTGTTACCAATAAATCCTATCTTGCTAATGCATGCCATTAGGCGTCTTCTATTTAAATATTATTCCTGTTCATCTTGCATAGTAACGTTAAATGGAGCGAATAAAATACGTTTAAGAAACGAAAACGAAGTAAAGTGGTAATTAGCATCAGCTGGGGGAAATGTATAACTTGAACCACTTATAGGGGACCCAACTACTCAGGACACAACAAGTTAAAACGCGATAATTAAAAAACCTGGGAAACAAACGAGATGACGTTGGTAATTAAGTACGTGAACAGAATACTTTGAAGGTTTTTGCAATAGATTGTGGGAGAACTCGAATTTATACAGGGTGTGTAGTGGTTCCATTCGGCTACTGATAAAATGTTCTATTCCTGATATGGAGTGTTGTAGGAAAAAACGCAATGGAAACACTGCATCACACGTTACTGTGTTCCGGGAACACGGTGCATTACCGAGTGGGACAAACAGCAACACTTCATCGCGGTTTCCACCATTTTCTGGTTTAGAAAACTAGATTTTTGATTGGTGTGTCTTGAGATTTAGAGACAAGGGAGAGAAAGTGATAAACATTAACAAACATCTCGTTGTAAAGCGCATTAAAAATTCATTCCATGAACTTAAAAAGGAACACAAATATAGTCACTACCATGTAATATATTTGAATCCAAAATACACCTTCGAACATACAGTACTGTAGGTGACTTCACAGCATTCTTACAAAGGCAGATTGCCATTGCCTTAACCCCCTGAAATACAGGGAAAAAATCGTGCGGGCCTAACCTGCCATGATTAATTTCCGAGAACACTTTCTCTAATGAATTCCTAAATCAGTGGCGAGCTCAACGTGGAAACGAATGGTATGTAAAACAAGGCGAGAGCCCTAGGAGGATGAAGTTCTGTCTTTTTTGTTTGCAGTCAAGCCTAGATCCAGGCCAATAAGCCAAATCCGCAAATGAAATGTAGTATCGCGTGTCGGCACTAAACAATGGGGCCCATATACTACAGGGAGATGGAATACACCGCCACGAAATACTCATTACAACGCTGGATTAACAGCTATAAACTGTCTTTCGGAATCAATAATTGAATTGGCGGAGGGGAAAACCAGAAGAAAAACTCCAATGAAAATAAACCTTCAACAGAGGAGCAGACAAGGGCAAAATTAGCATAAGCATTCAACGAGAACATATCTTCCTCCGCTGTAGTTTGCGCTAAAATTTCTCAAAATTACTTAAAGCAGCCAGATATTTTGTGCTCCATTCAAGTTGTCAGCATGTCATTGCAACATTAGGAGTTTACCATTAAAGTAAATTGAAGGTATTGATTGAAATTTTACAAACACAACAACAAATTTTGAAAAATATGGCCTGCAAATAATAACCTCGGACATCTGTGTCATAGTATAGCTCTGCTCCAAATGTGCACTCACAGCATGATAGCTATCGAATTTTATCATTTTGATTATTCTCAGGGTGTCTACTGGTTTGGTATTGCAAATTCCATGACTTCAACATTTTTTCATGCCTATTTGAATACGAGGCCGTTCAAGATTTATGACATGACTAAATAGCGATGTTCAGAAACATTATCTACCACTGTGGCGACATGATTATTGACCAAAAACACGTCATAGGCGAAGTTTTTTACGTAAATTGGTGGCAAATGAAACATTTAAACACAATTTTTTATTTTGTGAATCAATGAAAATAAAAATTTCTTGACCAGGTTGTAAATTTCATGACCTTTCCATGACCCTGATTTAAATTTCATGTATATTCCGTGACCTGAATCTCATTTCATGACTTTTCCTTGACTTCCATGACCTGAACCTCACTTCATGACAGGTAGACACCCTGATTTTTGGCGTTTTTTGTGCCCATTTGGAGCAGGGGCAATAAAGTTGGTTTCTCCTAACAGCTGATTAGCATTCAGTGATTGCCAGGCTGTTTGGGGCAGCTAAAGCGGAGATTACGTTATTGGATTAAACCGGGTTAGGTTATGTCAGCTCAGGTAAGGTATAAGTATGTCATTTTATTCCTAATTTCAGACACTTAGCACATGTACATGTAATGCATAACAGCTCTACTGTAGGAGTAGAGTTTGTATGTCAGTTTGTTTGTGGAGTTTTTAACGTTGGCCTATTTTCGCACCTATTCGGCGTAGGAGTAGAGTTATACCTCGATTTTTCTTTTTAGATCAGAGACTACACTAAAGTATTTCCTTGGAACACACTACTTGAACCGCTTCTCAGTATAAAATGGCGGTGTCGACGTACATGTATTTATAATCATAATGGATATACTGTAGGAAAGTTGATTTTCACTGAAACGTCCAAAAAAAATAAAGATAGAGAAAGTACAGAATACTGTAACTGACGGCCGATGGCCAGTTGTAGGAAAAGAGGCATATAAGACTATTGACTATTGAGGTAGACGTATTGATGAAGTTTATTCCTGGTCAATTCAAAACTGTTTCATTCGTAAATTTCATCAATTGTGACCCTGTATTTTGCCATGACCAGCAATTGCCTTGAAGGTCTGGCAAATGCAATGAAATGGAGGTTTAATTAGTCGCCTTGGCAATAATTTATAGCCATGTGTTCTTACGTATTTGCTCCAAGGGATCGTTGCGAGCCAAACAAGTGATGCTCAATCTTGGCGATTAATTTTGACAGTCCCAAATTGCCCTTATATAAACTTGCTCGGAGTCTGTTGGCACAATGAGAAAAAGCCCTATCAAATGTGCAATCTTTGTGGACGCGCACGCTTATTCGAGGAAATAAAAAAGCCACAGATGGTAGATAAAAGAACATTCAAATTAATTTCATGCCACGTATAGTGTACAATCATATACATTGCATCGTACAAGGTATGCAACATTAACGACGCTTCATTGTTTGCAAATTAAAAGTGTAAGCTGCAATGCATTACAAGGAGTATTTAATTTTAATCAGATAATCGCTCTTAAACCATCACTGCTGTTGGGCATGGCATCGAGTGAGAACTACGAGCATCGAAACAGCAAAGTATCTGCAATGTATATGAAAGGCTTTTGTATAGACAACTATTCCTAAAGGTGAGAATTTCCATAAGCGCAATTTTTCCTAGCGAAATCTTCGGCGTTTTCCATTTTGAAAACGTCAAAGACATCAAGAATCATCTTGTCATATTTATAATAAAGCGAAGAATTTAATTACAGTTAGTTTGCAAGAGAGACCAATCACATTAAAGATGTACGTTTTGTTCACAACTCAAAATAGCTGACAAGATGAGGGAATCTGATATTTGGTCCCCCAATGCATTGTACCTTTATTACATTTAGAGAATATCAGAACAGCAAATATTTGTAAGGCATGAACAACAATTTAAATATATAAATATTTACTGTACATCAAATCCATTGCAAAAAGCATAGGAAGTATAACATAAAATTCAGTAAAAAATCTTGCATGCCTGTTTTGCAAATTTCCTTGGCATTCAAAACGAATTCCATGGAAGGTAAATAACATCGCTTACTTCCATTCATTCTATGTAATGTACGGTAGGAGCGGAAATGCATTTCGCAAAACATTTTTAATAGTCACACGCATTCCATTTTAATATGAGTTTTAAAAAAATTGCAATATCTCATTAAATATTAATATATGGCAGCCTGCGAATATTCGAAGTACAAGGGCTCAATTAATGTCGTGATGAAAAAAATATGAATACAAGAGTACAATAACCTCTACAACCATAACAGCCACCAACATCACAGTACGTTCATTACTGCATCAGCCATCGAATATTTTGTATTAATTTATCTTATTTCTACGTGTATAGTCATTTATTTCTGAAGTACACATTGTATTCCGTTCAGTTACACTTAACATCGTGGTTTTCAAGAGCCCACCAACGACATGGGCCAGGTTGAGCACATAGAAATCAAATTAAACTCTGAAGTTTGATATAGGGGACATATTTTAAAATAATTAAATTATCAAAACAGAAAAAAATGGATAGACTTGAATAACGTTTATAATCACGTTAATGTTTATTGAAATACATCTACAAGTATTTCAACTCTTCATGTATCGGTATACTTGCCTGCTATGCAAGAATGCCAGCTACATGTAGTTCTGCATCCAAGCAATACCAATTTTTCCTTTTAATATTTTTTAAGTTGTCTTTACCTAACCTAAATGAACCTTAACCCGAACCGAACCAAACTAAAATGTATTTTTCCATTTAGCTGCCCAACCACCAGACATTCACTTCTAGCCAATGTTAACAATTACGAGAATCCCACTTTTTCAAAGTACCCTTGGATGAGCAGGGCATATTCTGGAGAACACTTCAATACATTTAACACTATACAGATAGATCAACATGAAAGTAAGCCAATTCTTGTGAATTTATACAGTTAAATTTATGACAAAGGAAAACATGTAGGAATAACGAGCTAGCGACGATGGAAGGTGTTTATATATTTGAATGCAACATGAGTTTCTTTGGTTAATTCTTACAAAATAAGTACGAAATCGGAGAGCACAACCTTCAAGCAAAAGAATTCAGCTTTTGGGGTGGCAAAATTTTCAACTCACAGATCCACAGAAAAATGTTTTACTTGTCAGTAACTAACCTACATGTACCTTAACCTAAACCAAACCAAACTAAAATGTATTTTTTTTCATTTATCTACCTATGCACCAGGCAATCACTTCCAGCCTATATTAGCAGCGTCTAGAAGCCCACTTTCTCAAAGCGCCTAAGGGTGAGCAGGGCATATTTCGAAGAACGGTAGAATACATTTTAGCACTATATATACATGGACATGTATACGAGAACGATCATCATGAAAGTAAGTCCATTCTTGTGAATTTACACAGTCAAATTTACGACAGAAAACGATGGAAGGTTTCAGTATCTTAGAATGCAACATTAAGTTTGTCAGGTTAATTCATTAAAAAAATATTAATCTAAACGAAATTGGAACGCGTCAACTATCAAGCAAAAAAAAAGCTAACTCAGTTTTGAAGACAGAACATTTTAAACTCGTAGTGATGCTACTCTGGAATTTTTTACTACTGCATTTGAATGAATGCAGTGAATGAGATTTCGTGCATTTTAAAGATCATGAAGAAAGACAGCTTTCATTCTAATACAAATGCTCGAAAGATACAAAGAAACCCACGCATGCAGGTCTTCGTCTGAGTTCGCATTGAAGCAACATGCTTTCCCGGCATGAATAAACCATTAAAGAGTTTGAAGAAAATTGATTTCCCACCTGTAACGGACGTTTCCCATCCTCGCACCATGGCAGGCGCCAAATAAATCACGGCGAAAAGCACGGCCCAGAGTGTTAACGAGCCGTTAGTAAAACGGTTGCGCCACTGACAAAACATGCCTTGGTCAATCAGAGTCGCAATGGTCATTTTGCCGCCAATTAACCGCGCACGTCCATTAAAATTCGTGCAAGCTCGACTTGGTCGGAGTGGTCATCCACCCCGGAAATTAAGGGCCGAATTCTGGGCACTGGAGCATTGCGTGTGTCCGAAGACGCAGCTTAACGTCACCCGGGTTATTTAAACCGACTTATCGCAGAGCAGCAGCAGAATAATCCCATCAATTACCGCGATTTTCTTGAACAAATAAGACGGACCGTCATAAACCGCCTATTTTCGCAGCTCGTTGCTATCGATTTGCTCAGGTCCAATAGCATCTCGATGACCGATGGCCATTTAATGAATCGAACACCAGCCGATTAGGGGTCAGTCGAGGTTAGGTATGCACGAACGGACATAGCTAGGTGAAAACATCGAATATCCGAGAAAGCTCAAGAAGATGAGCGAGCTTCGAGAAGAAATTCTGGACGTTGGTTAATTCCCACAAATGGACACGAACAGTCACACAACAGTCAAACAGCCAAGGTAAGTTGGCGATGTGATGGCATCAACAGTCTTACTGCATTGTATGAGCCAGATCTGCTAAGTCGTATGAAGTGTCATCGTCAGACTAAAACTGCTGAACACCAGGTATCTGCACAAAAAATGTTACAAGATGATGGACGTTCATTGATGAGGAAATTCTGGCCGTTGCTTAATTCCCAGGAATGGTTAAGCAGTGTTGTTCTGGCATCAACAGTCTCGCATCCGCTAAGTCATACAAAGTGGCAAGCAAAGTCTTCGTCAGACTAAAACTGATCAGCACAAACAACCTTATAAGATGATGGACGCGCAAGAGTATTTGCAAAGAAGGTCAAGGTAGAAGACAAGAGTGAAAACCCTCGTCAGTCGTACACAACACGAAACACAACATCGACAACAGGCCCAAACTACCAGCACGGTGTAGAAGCACAAGCAAGTCCTCAAAGCGGCTGGAACGTGGTGCGCATACCGTTCCACATCCAATACAAAGTCTCCACAGGATGTCAGACCTGCAGCGAATAAGTTAGTAAAAATCTTCACCAGATGCTGCCAGCGAAGAACGTGTCAGGGTAGCAAAGTGGAGCAGGAGCTGCTTTTCACTAGGTGACTACTGCAGTGAATGCAAGAGTGAAGAGTTGCCCATAGCCGTTGGCAACAACTGCAAGCTAGCGCAGTCGGTGCACAACTGCTCAGCGAAGACAACCCAGCATGCCTAGCACTCAGGGTACGATCTAGAGCAGGGCCAGAGCCCAATGATATGGCAGCTTTGGGTAAATGCGCAAGCCAGGGAGGAAAGCCAAGGGCATGCGCAACACGGACTTCATCCACTTAAAGCTGCTGCGTTTTTTGCGCTGGATATCGGAAGCGCTAAGCCGCAGCATCCAACGCTAAGTCCCATTTGGTGACTGACACGATGACGTGTCCAGGAAGAGGTCGTGATCCTAGGCCAAAAGCAACGCCTCTGGGGTGCCCGGGTGTCCCATCACATCAAATCGCGATTACTGGATCGAATACATCCAAAAGTCGTCCATCTAAATGTAGCGCTTGGACAGGTCCTTCTGAAAAAGCTGATCTTATTGGCAGATTTAAATTAGGGACTTAGCGCTTTATTCGCCGAAAACGCACCACGAAAAGGAAATTCCGAAAACTTACCATTATTTCGTTTAGTATGGAGTTTTCGTTTCGTATGCTGCGTATTGTTTCCGTACTAAAGAGAAATGAATCAGTGTGACCACCTTTTCAGTAGGTAGGCCCCTATACAGGATGGCACTAATGCATAGGGATAAAGTGAAGTTAATAAATAGCTGATCTGGCATTACAAAGTTTTCGTTTGAGAATTCGTAGCCTACGAATAAAACCGATTTATTCCTAAACTGAAAGGAGTTTTCGCCGAAAACACGGAAAAAATGGCGGCTATGACGTAAAGTAATCAAGTTTTCGTAGGCCAAAGTTTTCGGCGAATAAAACGTTAAGTTCCTATTCTTGGAGGCAATCTTGAAACGTCAATCATGATAACTGGCTATATGACGGAATTTGATGTGGTTATTAGGCGTAAGATACCTTCTAGCCACTCATCTGATCCGCCCTAAATT